>JAQIUQ010003343.1:0-49568 GCA_030378365.1 Hybognathus amarus
GGAAAAAAGTCATTAAAAAAACATAGTAAAAGCAAATGTGTGTTGAATACATAGTTAAAGCAGCCAGAGAAAGAATAGACAAAAAGGTCAAAAACCGAACTAGAAGAAAACACTGATCTCAGTCGTGGTGATATCAAATTTCTGTTAAAGTTTTTTTGCACTTTATTTAAATTAACATACTTTAATTTAATGGTTTTTGTTTGGCAGCCATAGCCATAGATATTTTTTTTTACAATGAAGGTATTTGATCATAATAGTGAAGGAAATACCTTTAAATAACAGTGTTTATCAGTTTATTTAATTTATGACGTTTTACTTTTAATGTTACAGTTTTTTGAGCTGCCAGTCATGTAATCATTTAACTGTTTTGTTACCATTTAACTACAGATTCTATTTGTAATTTTACTTACAATTTTTAAGTAATTTAAGAAAACGTCTCAGGTTACGACTGTAACCTATGTTCCCTGAGAACAGGGAACGAGACAATACGTCGAATGACGCAATGGGGAACGCCTCAGGCGTGACAGGTGTCTGAAATCAAATATCAACTCACAGTAATCAGGTTGACCGGCGACAGCCCGTGCATCATCAGCTTGAATGATGAGCGCGTCAATCTGGATGTATAAGAAGGGCGCCTTGAAACCGTGACAACATCCTATCGTCTGAAGGGACTGTTGCAGGCAGGCCCCGAGGCATGGCAACGAGACGTATTGTCTCGTTCCCTGTTCTCAGGGAACATAGGTTACAGTCGTAACCTGAGACGTTCCCTTTCGAAGGGAACTCAACAATACGTCGAATGACGCAATGGGGAACGAAATACCCACGCCGCCATGCTGAGGGGAGTGCATGCCGAAAAGGCAGTGACAACTGTCAGAACCAGTAATTCCAAGGAACACTGAGACCACTCACCCTACGTCACATCGGGCTGTCAGTGACAGCACTCCCTACCGGTCATAGCTCAAGCTAATGAACCAAGAAAAACCAGAACGTAATAACGTGGGTAAATCTGGGCCAGCTCAAAGGCTTTAGGACCACAACTTCCAAGTAGAAGGGGTCCCTTCTAGGGAGTGTGGCTAGGGGGCCAATGGGACCCCCAGCCAGTCACTATTCAGGAGAACACTCCTCCTGAAATGCCCCCAGGCTGGCCTGGTGATCTGTACTAAGAGACACAGTCTGGCCATAGCCTGTCCGTCCAAGACAGAGCCTCTGGAAATTGTCTAGGAAAGGCATCCAAAACTGAAGGCCTGCGAAGCTGGCAGAAACCATCGAGTTTCGGATCACAGAGACGGGATCCTCCGGAGAGTGTGACTCAACCTCAAAACAACGGGAATCATTCACTCAATCCACAAGTTTCCACCCAGTGCTCGCTGTTGAGCACTGAGGAAGTAAGAGAGGGATCAAAATCAGGAAGGTCAATGAGACCTAAGACCTGATGACCCCCTGTGTGGGGAGCTCCAAAACATGAGGGCTCATGTCAGGAAGGCCATACATTGTGCGGCCTGAAACCCAACGACCACAGCATGTGGAAGCTCATCCTTCAGGAAAGCCAGAGGCTAGTAACCTGACAGACCCACAGTGTGGGGCTACCTTCAAAAAAGGTCTAATGAGACCTAAAACCACCAGTTGTGGGAGATAGCTTGAACAAGGGAAGTGCCTGTCGTAATGTATTGCGACAAAGACACATCTAGAGTGGGACCCAAAGTGAAGAACCGGAGTCTGAACCACATAAGAAGGGACCGAAGCGTACCGTGCGTGACCCTTACCATAAGAAATGGATTTTAGAAAGCACACGACATCTCGTCGTGTGACTTACCACAATAACAGGTGAAGTATGGGTTTGTGTACTTCACTCTGAATTCAGGAAGGCCTGTTGAGGCCTGTAACCTGGCAACCACAGTGTGTGGGAGCTCATAACCAGGAAGGCCTGGTAAGGCCTGTAACCTGGCGACCACAGTATGTGGGAGCTCATAACCAGGAAGGCCTAGTGAGGCCTGTCACCTGGCGACCACAGTATGTGGGAGCTCGTAACCAGGAAGGCCTAGTGAGGCCTGTAACCTGGCGACCACAGCATGTGGGAGCTCATGACCAGGAAGGCCTGGTAAGGCCTGTAACCTGGCGACCACATCGGGTGGGAGCTCGTACTCAGGAAGGTCAGTGAAACCTAACCTGGTGACCACAACCTGTGGGAGCTTACTTTCAGGAAGACCTGATAAGGCCTGTAACCTGAAAAACCACACCAAGTGGGAGCTACTTCCAGAAGTTAGCTCTTAAGAACTCTTAAAGTGGGACCCGAGGAAAGACCGGGGTCTGAGCCACATAAAAAGGGACCGAAGCATACCGCGCGTGACCCTCACCATAAGAAATGGATTTTAAAAAGTGCACAAGACATCACGCCGTGTGACTTACCACAATAACAGGTGAAGTATGGGTTTGTGTACTTCACTCTGAATTCAGGACGGCCTGGTGAGGCCTGTAACCCAGCAACCACAAAATACGTGGGAGCTCACAGCCAGGAAGGCCCGTTGAGGCCTGTAACCTGGCGACCACAGTGTGTGAGAGCTCATGACCAGGAAGGCCTGGTAAGGCCTACAACCTGGCGACCACATCTGGTAGGAGCTCGTACTCAGGAAGGTCAGTGAGACCCAGCCTGGTGACCACAACCTGTGGGAGCTTACTCCACCAAGTGGAAGCTACTTCTTCCAGAAGTTAGCCAGAGAACGGCGTCCCTGTAGCCTACTTAAGTGACAGGACGCTTCTTAAAGTGGGACCCAAGGGAAGACCGGGGTCTGAGCCACATAAGAAGGGACTGAAGCATACCGCGCGTGACCCTTACTATAAGAAATGGATTTTAGAAAGTACACAAGACATCTCGTCATGTGATTTACCAAAATAATAGGTGAAGTATGGGTTTGTGTACTTCACTCTGAATTCAGGAAGGCCGAACTTGAGGCCTGTAACCTGGCAGCCACAGCATGTGGGAACCCATAAACAGGAAGGCCGAGGCCTGACACCCGATAGTCCCAATGCTGTGGGGAGCTCACATTCAGGAAGGCCACTGAGGCCTGCAACCTGACATGTGAAGACTCACAACTACACCTTAGCGACCACGATAAGTGGGGGTTTCACATTCAGGAAGGCCTGGTAAAGCCTGCAACCTGACATGTGACAACTCACAACCAGGAAGGCCAATAAAGTCTGAAGCCTGGTGACCACAGAGTGGGAGCAAAGTGCTCAGGAAAGGTTGTGAGGCTGTAGTCTGGCTCCCACAGCATGTGGGAACTCATCACCAGGAAGGCCCCTTTGAGGCCTGTAACCTAGCGACCACAGTATGTGGGAGCTCATAACTGAGGACCTGAGATCCTCTGGGTCTGTCTGCGATCCTCAGACCATGACAGACCAGGCCCCTCCGCCTGCCTGTGGCTGGGCAGAGGACCTCCGCGTTATGCAGCTCTTAAGCGCCGCAGAACTGCGCCCTCCCCTGAACTCATCGACCACCGTCTCGACGGAAGGGCCGAAAAGCTCAGAAAGCGAAACCGTCGAATCAAGGAGAAAATTGTTCTTTTCTCCCCGATGTCAGCCTGGTAGAGCCACAGAGGTCTCTCCGTGGCCACCATAGCACCGATAGAACAGCAGATTGCTTGGTGGCCCGAAGTCCCGCAGCAGATCGGTCTGGTAGGCCTAAGGACCACAAGGGTGTGCAGAACCGCACCTTCCTGACCTGCTGCTGTGTACGCTCTTGTCATTCAAGCATGAAGATGTCTTTTGACTGTTAAAATCAAAACCAAATTGACTTTTTAAAACAAAGCAAATGTGTGTGTGATGACTTGATGACTTCCAGTCTTGCAGTGTCTCATGTTCTCGCTGCAGACGTGGACAGGCTCTGAGTTTCTGTCAGGTTGCGAGTTGGACTTCAGGCTTCGGTTCAGTCTCGAGCTCAAGCCTTCCACCAAGGACAGCAAGTATGTCATTTCCTATTCAATACAAAAATGATATGAACATCTTAAACTCATGAATGATTTTTTACAGCAGAACTGAATTCTGTTTGCATCCCTGATTCTGTTATTTTCCTGTTTATTACCATGAAGCTGCTTTGAAACAATCTGTATTGTATATAGTGCTACATAAATGAAGGTGACTTGACTAGACTATAACAAGAACATTACAATAAACACAAATGTGAAAATCTCACTACAAATAATCTAGATTTTACGAGAAAAGATAATGATCCTCCTCTGTCTGTTACATTTCCTCACACCTGAAACTGATCGAAGTGAATCTCCTGAACTTCTTCAATCTACAGTAGATTAGTCATCCATTTATGCTGAAACATCTGCTCTAACGTTGGGCATTTAGTTGGATCCCGGGCTAGACACTGGCTAATCAGATCCCTGCACTCTGTACACATTTGAATAAGGAGAGAGCTGGTTAGTTGGCATCTACGAAAACCGCAAAAATGATTAACATACTGTAAAAAGTGTCTAATCTTTAATCCTTTAAAAGTGAAGTATGTAGTTTCTGCAACACTAGTGGCACTGAGCAGAATAAATGACAAAATAAAGCATATTTTCAAAAAAGCTTGCAAAGGCCCTTTCCGAGCATTCGCGTCTTCCCCGACTTAAACATCTCAAACACAGCTCTTACTGGTTCTTGTAAAGTGTGTTTCAGGTCCAACATATTAGGGGTCGCTTTAGCTGTGCTGCAAATGTGCATTTCTGAACGGGTGCATGATGATGCTGTGTGTTATTGAAGCATTCTTTGTAGCGCGTAGCATCACAATGCTCTGTTCACTTTGACATGGTCATGACCTGTTTAATCTTTGAAGATGTCGTGAATTTTGGCTTCACTTCTGTAACTAAAGCTGCATTTCTTTTCCCAGGGCTACAGTTTCCACACCCAAAACTCTCGCTATACGTTACAAAATATGACATACTTCACCTTTAACTGTTTCTGGTCAAAGCCTTTGCTTTATGTGTGTGTTTATCAATGTTATCGATATTACTCACTCACCTTTGGATAAGTGTGCGTTTTGAAATCTGACTCTGGCTCGTGAGATTTCAGTTCTATTACAAAACGGAAGGCATGCGTTCGTCATCTCGTACAGCAACACTCCTAGAGACCAGACATTTGCTGGGACGGCGTGGAATCGAGGTTCTGTCAAGACTTCAGGTGGGCAGTAATCCAGCACTCCTGTAAGCAACACATTTGCACATTGTTGAGCTTGTTTTAAAGCATCAAATAATTAGTAAGTCCCTACATTCAGGTTTCCACGCTCCCAAAATGCTCACCGATGTATATGTTGCTCTCGTAGCCGTCGCTACTGAACAGCTGACCGCATCCAAAGTCTATCAGCTTCAGGTCTAACGAGTGCTGGTTTACCAGGAAATTGTCTGCATGGATGTCATTATGGAAAACACCATTCTCGATGCAGTTTTGGCACCGGCCACCACAGCCTGCTGCATGATGACCTGTGCTGCTGGTTCATCCAGTCGAGGATTACGAGTGATGAAGTCCAGCAAGCTCTCGCAGGGTTCAGGATACTCCATGACCAGAGTGAATGTTTGAGGATCTTCAAACCAGTCGTACAGTTGAATGACGAAGGGGCATATGGGTTCTCGCCTCATCATCAGCAGCAGCGCCACTTCTGTGGCGAGAGGTTCGGGATGCCCAGGCTAGAGAAAAGTAGCAGACAGAAGGTTAACTGCGTAAAAAACATTTTTAAATGTACTTTTCTCTGATCTTTTTAGATACGTTCAAAAGAGCCTTTTCAGCTCAAAATTATTATTTGTCAATCACATTTACACCTAATGCTTCCTACAGGTGTATTAACTACAGTAATCTGCACATAAACAACTAAACACATATTCAGGTTTTAGCCAACTTACAATATTAAGATAGAGATCATTGTCATCCTTACAGCATCTGCTTGATAGCAACCTGCAAAAAACACACAAAAAAAACGTGTAAGAACCTGACATTGCACTAAGTATTAAACCATCTGTAAATTGTTTTAAATATGTTTTGATCCATGCATGAGCAAAATGTTTGTACAATTCGGTAAGATTGACCTTTTTGCCATCAAGTTTGCGTGTTGCACTGTACACCCTGCCATATCCTCCGGATCCAATCATCTTTCCCACGTTATAGTGAGACTCAAAGGACTCTGTAAAACAAACAGAAAAATATTAGCTTGCTAGATCCGTTGTTTTAAATATCAGCGCTGGTTGTGTCGAGAAAATAATGGGAAATGGGAAACAAGACTTTAGTGTTATTTTTCTCGATGAAAATACTGTTTAAAAACATACATTTCCAGGCTTCACTTGGCCAACTCTGGCACATGTGGCTCAGTTCTGATAATGGCAAAGATCATATGGGCCTTATCTTAAAATATATTTATAATATATTAAATATAACATATTGAAATAAACATTGATTTTATTAAATGCACAGCAATAACAGACATGTTTGACAATGTTCTAAGTTTCTCAAAACGTTATGTCTGCGTGTTCCTGAACGCAACATATTTTACAAATTATTTAAAGGAACATTCTGTATTTTATCATTTTACATATGAGAATGTTACTTTAAATGTTCTCCGAATGTCCGTGAAAATGTTAGGTGAACGTCCAATTAAAATATTTCTAAAGAAATAAAAAATCTGTCAGTGAAATTTTGCAGAGCAATAGTAAATGTGACTGGACATTAACGTTAAAACGACAAAATCTGAACATTTTACACTGACCAGCCTTATTTCAGTCTCACCTGTGGAGCTCTTCTTCACTGGAGAATCCTCCATGGCACCCTGAGCAGTTCGGCCATTCGTCTCTGTCTCTGTTGGCTCGACAGGAACTTGACTCTGGCAGTGGAGGGCACAGAAACCATTCGTGGCTTTCGGACCCGGACAAAGACCATTTGCTCCTCTTTTGGCTTCGGATATCCAAAAAATCACCACTACACCGCCATTTAAAGCTTGACGAGCTTTGGCTGCTAAGGCTTAACCACTCTCCACAGAACCTCCTCTCTACATTGTCCTTAGAGAGGACAAAGATGATGATGATGACGTGATTCCCGGTAAGGAATCTCTGGAAAACGTCCTCAAGGATCTGGAGCGACCTGAGTTTGCAAAATTTCAGATATTTAATTTCTTCTCATTATTTTCATTATCATGATGTTGGAGAAATAATGCCGATATTTACCATCATTGGGCTTGACGCCGGAGGGATCTGGTGCAGGGGATGAAGGCTCAGGAACAGGCTTTGGCTCCAGATCTGGTGGAGGGTCAAAGGGCTCCACATCATCCACAGCACAACTGTGGCAACAGCAGAGGAAATACCTCTTCGTAGCCTTCCACACCCTTTTGAGGAAAGAACCAATTCCTTTCCTCTTCCTGCATTCTCTAGGTTTTTCTGAAAGGGAGAAAAACAAATGAAAACTATTAGAAATAGAAAATAATTTGCATTATGGGAATGTTAATTTTGAATAATCACATCAAATTGTTCCTTTATAATTTTTCAAATCAGTCAGAGATGGAGACTGAGCCATAACGTCTTTATTAAAGCATATTCTGACCTCTGCGAGAGCGTTTAGATGAAGTGGACGGACATCCATCATCTGGCCTCTGCTGGCTGCCGCTCTGCCGCGCTTTCTTCCTGTGAGCCTGACCTGTGGACACAGAAACAGAAAGCTCAGAAGACAGAAGTGTTAAATCTCCAGGAAGCTCCTGAATCTGTGTCGGGTCTGGCAGCGGATCCTCATCACGGTCATCAGAACCGGGTCTCCAGACCTCCTGACCAGCCGTCTGAGAGAAAGCAGCTCTCCTGGATCTGGAGCCGCCTGAGGATCGAATATTTCACACATCACATAGTTAGTAATGTTTTAATAATAATCCTTCATCAATGTCAGAGGTCAATTACAAATTGTTACAATTGAAAAGTTGATGAAACCGATATGTGATCACTTTGCTGGGGATCAAATGTTACCTCACACAATTTCACATTATTACATCATTTTACACAATTATCACATATTAACGTATTAAATCATTGTACAACATCACCATAACATACCATAAGCCAAAAAACTAAAGCCCTCACCTCCTCTTCTACCTATCATGAGAACCATGACCTTCCTCCTCCTCCAAACAGCAAGGAAAAAAACAATACAACACACAGTACAAAACAAATACTCAGAAATACTAAATAAATAAAACAAAACCAAAAAATCAATTAAAAAGTAAATACCACTACTTCTAAATCAGAAAAGAACAATAAAATAAAGGAAGCTATAATCCAGAAATTATATGATTTTTTTAAAAGAAGCTTAAAAACTCTATAAAGGATATATCCTCCGATGATGTCGTTGTAGAATAAAGTCTTCTTTCAGGAAACAGCTTCAAAAACTCGCAGAAAATAGTCTGGAAAAGTCTGAAGATTTGCGTCGCTCTTCAGTCAACAGAATGCGATCGGTTCGAGTCAAAATATGCAGTGAGATTTCATAACACGCGCTGCCATGGCAACTAAAATGCGCATCGTAATGAACGCACATTTTATTATAACATAATAAAAGACTTTGCTATTTCACACAAAAACAACAACTATTTTTATAGATTTTTTTATGTGCTCTCCATAACTATATAGTTTTCTAATTCTTTCAAAACCACAGAAAAGAATAAGTTTATAAATGTTAATAATTTTGTGCCTTATTATCAGACTCTTCTCATTTACAAAAAACAACAACATATAGCCTATGTATAGGCCTATTGAGAATGAGGACATGCGTCACGGTAGCTTGCTGTCACGTGACGAATTGAGGCCGTCCACCATTTTGGGAGGACACACTATTGGTTGCCAGGGGCAACGCCTTCAGAACTTCACAGAGGCGCGACTAAATATGGCAGAAATAGCGAGAGAGAGAGAGAGACAGCACAGCGCAGTATTTGTTTACATTTTAGCGATACACGGCAGTGTCTTTGGAAGATATGGAGAAGGAAGAGAAATGAAAGTGGTTCTATCGTGTTTATAACAATGCTAGCCAGCTTAATTTAGAGAAACTGCTTGTGGATAAACTGACGGCAGCAACAGTGAGCAAAGCATGATTTTAAAAGCAATACATTTCAGCACAGTTCGCCTTTTATTTAACACAAACAAACGAAATGAATACTCTGTTATTCAACTAGAGTTGTTTAATTTGTTATAGATATAGCCTAGCTGTACCGCAAAATGTTTTAAAAAGACACCTTTTTAATGACGTAACGATTCGCATTGACAGGGTAATGTCCTATCTGTCCGCTTGACGTTGCATGGCGGGTGCAAATGCACGTATCTGATTTATTTGCACATATGAATGAAGCCTGAAATATCGAGTTCGACTGAATTCTCGCAGTTTAACTGTTACAGGTTTGGGGGTTTATCTTGCTTCCAGCCACAGCAGAATTGTTCATAAGCTTCTAAAGTTAATGACTTAAATCTTCTGAACTCTTGCATTGTGTAGCAGTAACGTTAAGCACTTACCATAAACCAGGTGCTTGATTATTTCAGGGTGTGTGAAAGGTGGTAACTTAGTGCTTCGGGTCTTTCGTCCATTCTGTAGCAGGTCGTATGGGTCCACACTGTATGTTGATGTCAAGTTTCTCTAAATAACGCTGCTTAGTGTTGTTATGTAGTCTCTCCCGAGTAGAGACCCTTTCCTTTTGCTTCATTTATTCCCAGGAAAGTGTGCCTTATCGCAAAAATACAAAATAAATATCAAGCTGCACTACTTCTCTGACGCTATTTCTCTCAGTCTCACGGTCGAAGTAACCATGACAACGGATAGCGTGTCCCCCCAAAATGGCGGATCCTTCCCACAATGCACCGCGGAGTTAAATGCGTGACGTCACCTCCACATTCTCAATATAATGTTATAGCAAAGAAAAAATGATGCACAAAGCTCTTTTATGTATTCATGAGTTCGGAACCACCATATTAACTAAGTTTTACATATTTGTAAGATACAAAACTGAAAAGAACCCACGAGCCTTGATCAAAACTATTTTAGACATCATATTCCACAGCAAGTCTACAATATCAATCTACATAGTTAGCCAAACACTGCTTCAGCACATGACATCATATATAAGTGGAGTTTAGGTGCGAATAAATGAATATAACTGTATGATTGTCATCTTTGTTTGTTTGTAAGCATAATATATATATATATATATATATATACACACACACACACACACACACACACACACACACACACATATATATATATATATAAATGAATATAACTGCAGCTCAGTGTGTCCATGATGACATTGTTTGAAATGTACTGCAGGTTACCTAACCCTCATATGGTCTTAGTTTCCTGTTTACACTCAGTGTATTTTGGGGTCTATACTACCCCAAAAATGCATAGAGCTATTGTGACAAAAAATATACATTTTATTAATACAAATTATATATCATTTTTTTTCAGTTACTTCTCATCTATATTTTTATGCTGTGTTTTGGGGATATGAAGTACTTTTGTACCTATTTACTGCAGAATTCCTCAACTACAGCATTAGCATAAATATGTAAATATTACATATTTATGAATAAAAAACACATTAATGATGATGACATTTAAATATGAGTTGTTTCTGGATATTGATCTAGGTGTTAGATGCATAATTCTGCCATCTGCTGTTAGATGTTTTTTTTGTATACAATATAGTTTTAGCCAGAAAGTGTAATGACCATATACTTCCAGCAGAGGCCCCATAGAGATCCGTTCATTTTCTAGATGTGACTTTGCCCTTTTTAAACACTTTTGTTATGAATATATATATTTAAACATTTAAAATACATTAAATCAGTAGTTTGTCAAAGTTTAGAATTATTTTTGTTGTTTTTTATGTCTTTTGAAGCATCTTGTTATTGCAATAATGTTTTATAAATTTGCAGTAACGCCAAATAAATTTGCAATTATGCCACATAAGTTGCCACTAAAAGAAAACACTTCATTGCAATTACATATTATTTACAATGATTGCAATGTATAAAATGATTAACTTTAGAATAAGAAATGTAATTTTTAAAAAGTAAATAAAAAAACAAAAAAAAAAACAGCTGTGGGCCGATAGGAACAGTAAAGAGTAATGAGTAAACACATCTTTGTGTCTGTTTGTGTGTGCACGTGTGTGTGTAATTATGCTCATTCCACATTGTTTATTTTTATTTATTTTTTTTTTGCTCCAATGCCAGGCCTTCATTTTTATGTGAACATTTTTAGATTGTGATCATCTCGTATTTAGACCAATATTGTATTTATATATAGCGTTCACAGGCAAATTTGCTTTATGTTTAGGTCTATATTGCTCTTTCATTTCCCCGGTGTGGAAATCAGGCAAACATAAATATCAGGAAACACGATTCCTGGCTGCATGTCAATATCCATGGATTCTCTGGATCTTTAGTAAGTTGTAAGGAACACTATATTGAGTCCAACATTTAGTTTAAATTGATTAAATTGTTTGTTTTGTTGACATTTTCGCAGTTTCCCCTATTAAATCCAGTCACGCAGCAGATCATTTGCCACTCAGTCAGGCTGAGGGGTTGTTCCGGCGGGAAAGTGACGTCAATGCATTCCCTCTATGGAGAGTGGCTAATGATAGAGGATAGAGAACAGGTGCGATAATGAGAGGATGGGAAACAGCTGGGGAAGATAAGTGGTCAATGAAGAGTGGGAACAAGAGGGAACAGAGACAGAGGATGACCAGAAGAGGGAGACGGAGACCAATAAAACATGAGAAGACAACAAGGATCATGACAGTTTGTGGTTCCCATCTAATATGTGCCACATGGCATTGGGTGTGTAGCGACAAGGCTTGTAGCTGTGTTCGCTGTGGATCCACTCTCCGTAGGGGACTTGCTCTCTCTTTCAACTAATATAAGAAAAGAGAGAAATAACAAAAAAATCGTAATCTTACCTGTATAAGTTCTCTGACTACGAGATCGAATTTGCCTGTTTCAGGAGTTACATCATTTAATGGTGTCCAGGTATAAGTATGACCAATTGTATGCTCTAATCACTTTACATTAAGATGAACAAGTCTTACCTTGTACTTTAACACCTCTTAGAGCTGAAGTGGCCATGCATCATAAGATAGCCAGAGCTGGGGTAGAGGTTCTGGATTTCTGCTGCAGTTCTGTCCAGATCATCATCTGATATGTCAGTGTAGAGGTCAGATACTCTGCAATAATGGGGAAACAATGTCATGCCAATTAAATAAAAAACAAAATTTAAGCCATAAAGACAGAAACTAGTTTCAAATTAATTTAGAAAGAACTTGAATGCATGCAAATTCAATGGGACTTCATTATCTTTTAGTGCCTCTAATATATAATTTACCACTGGTTTTCCTGTTTCACCCTTTTTCTGAGTCATTTCGTTCGTTGAATCAACCAAATGACTCTCAAAAAGATTTGTTCATATTGATGAATGAGTTTGAACAGGAGAGTCATCGTAATTGCCGCATCACAGAACAGAGCAAGGTGAGCATTTGAGCTTATAAAACTTCACAGAATAAAATAAAAACGTATTTATTTATTAAATGAATGATCGTTTCGCGTGATAAGACCCTCACATCGCCTGGAAATCGTCTTAAAGCCCTTTGTACAGTTTGCACTGAAACTGTCCTGTTCGCGAACCTTGAACCGTTTGGTTTCGATTGAAGTCCATTATACGGAGAAAAATCCTGAAATGCTTTCATCAAAAATCTTAATTTCATTTCGACTGAAGAAAGAAAGACATGGACATCTTGGATGACATGGGGGTGAGTAAATTATCAGCAAAAGTTTTTTAAAAAGTGAACTACTCCTTTAATATATATCTAGAGCGCATCATAAGTAAGGCCCTGAGAGAACCATTGTGACAGTCATCATTGGAGGAAGAGAAAGAAAAATCAGACTTCTGCATGCACTAGCTCTCAATCTTCATATAAGCCGTAGTACCCTGGAACCCTCACAGTAGAGTTGCAATGCAAAGAATCCAGGTACTTGGAATGAGATCTATCCTTGACATCTCTTACAAGAACCCGTATCAGCAAGCGAAAATGGGTGAGAGACATTATCAGATCTCCTCACTGGAGTTAGAAAAAGAAAAAGCTGGGAATGGTCAGGAGAGGCCCAAATACCTGTCCACAACTATCCTCCAGGGTAGCATCCAAGGTGGCATGAAGACGAGGCAGACAGAGAAAGAAGTGAGCTGATAACATCACAGAATGGGCAATGAAAAGCATTGCAGAGACACAGGCACTAGCACATGACCGAGACAAGTGGAGGGACCTGGTCAGATGATCAACAGCGCAGCGACCCGACGACCACACCAGGTCATGGGACTGATAATGATGATGAAGCAGCTGGACAGAGAGAATTGGAGGAAAGACAGAAATAGGTATGGGAAGACAGGTAAAGCTGGGTGTCGCCAGCATAAATAATAAATAAAAGAGGGCCCAAGACTGAGCCTTGGGGACACCAGTGGTAGAATGTTTCAGAAACATCATACTAATCAAAATAAAAATGTACAATATATACACACAGAGACATATAATATATACACAAATATAATAATATATTCAAACAAATATATTATGTAAACAAAAATGTTTATGTTATATATCAGATTAGTTGATCCATATTTGCACACACCCACACACACACACAACACATATATATCCTTACAAGTTCCCCCTCCAGTGGTCTCTTGGGGATGACTGTTAGAGTGATGTTAAAGCAGATCAACATGGTGAATTTCATTATTAAAACACTGTTAGAAAACTGGAGTGCACACCATTAAGATGACTCTTCACAATCACAATTTATTTCCTAATGTGTAAAACTTGCTCCTTAAAATTCACAGAGATCACAGAGTACAAATTTAAAAAATCACTAAACAGGAATAAATAGGAATAAAACGTGAATAAAAAAAATTTAAAAACAATTAAACCTATAATAGCATTGTGTCTATTCTCACAAATCCATTGTATGTCTGAAAACTAATATACTGTAACACATAAGTCACGAGTACTGTTTTTGGTATGTTTTTTGTTTTTGGAGGATGCCAGAAGTGATGACTATGAATTGTTTTTGTATGGCAAAGAGTGTTTGAATAAATATTGTGAATGAAAGATATGACACACACACACACAAAAGACACTGGCTGCCACCTACTGGTGTAATGAAGTAAACAAAACAAAACAAGTCACTGAACAAAACCATGAATGTTTATAGTGAATCGATTCATTGAATCAAGTACAAGGATTCTTTGATGTCGTCATTGATATTGTAACACCCATTTTATTTAGGATGTGTTGTGTGTTGTACTAATATGTTATACATATTTATTAATATATATTATTTTCTTTTCTATTTTCAAATATATTATATTCTCAATTGTTAAAGTAAGCCAGTGGTCAGTGTACTAAACTGTTAAAAATGCAGCTGTTCTCTTTCAAGTATAATGTAATGCCTTCCTTGAGATGTTGGAGAAAAAAAATGCATTTTCTCAGAGAGACGCAAGTCTTCAGACATTGCTGTCCTGGATGGAGATCTTCCAATTGAGATTCAGAGCCACTGAAGTTCCTTCACACCTGCTTTGACGTTCGACGTTGGCGACTCCATGAACTGGAGGAAGTTGACGGCAGTCGAGTGAAGCTAGAAGTTTCTGTGGCCCGGCCTCAGAGGGAATGAACTTCTCTGTCAGTGTCACCGTGGCCAAGCTCTTTATATCTCTGGGAAAACATGTACACAATAGAGAGTGAGAGGGTTTCCATGTTTTTGAATTGATTTGTTACACTGCTAAATATTGTAATAATGTTATATCAGTTACTAGGCTGTGAAATGGTTAACAAGATGTATTAAATGTATACCTTGTGCATGCTTTTGTAAATCTAGTTTGGCTATTTCTGTTTTGCCATCATATGAATTCAAATATATTCAAACAGACAGTTATTTTTATTGGTAATACTGTTTTATTGTTGTTTTTTTAATCAAATAAATGCAGCTTTGGTGAACATAAGATAATTCGGACCCTGATAACGGACCCCAAACATTCAGAGATAGTTGATCTAACAACTGTGCATTGAAAGCAGTCACAGACCATAATCTGATGTACATTGAGCATCTTACCCGTAGGAAACCTCCCTGACACTCTGCAATCCCAGTCCTTCAATGCGAAACTTCACGTTCTTCAGTGTGCGCTTAAGTGGGTTCTGGAAAATGATTGTCGCCTTCAACTCTTTCCCAACTACTGCCGCATCTCCATCAAGCTAAAGGGTAGAGGAGCTCACATTTACAACAATAAATGAGATTTCAGGGTTGATTTCATGAAACCTAAATTAGGCCTGGCTTGTTCTAACCTTAATTTGCCACACATATCAGTCATCATAGACGCACGTTAAAACAGAGAAGTCTTTTAAACTCACTTTGATGACTATGTCTGGTGTGCGCAGTCTGAAGCGAAACTGGGTCGCCAGAACCTGTTTGGTCTGCATGACCCGTCCAGTGAGAGTGAGCATCAGCATGGCCTGGTCCACCAGCTGGTCTTTGTAGAGATCATATGGCAGACACCACTCCACAGTCTCAACTAGGACAGGAGCGAAAAATGAGTTAGTGAGGCATCAGTAATCCAAAATGAACTGAACGCTGCATTAAGGTCTCTCACCTTCATTGGCTTGGAGTTCGATGGGAATCTCATCTTTCTTCACTGTAGATTTGTAGACCCCGGTGTAGTAGATGACAGCCACCTGGCTGTGGAGATTGAAAGTGCGCTGTTCTGCACTCGTGTTCTTCATCGTGATGGCCAGTTTGGCGTCTGCACCGAGCTGAGGCTCTTCTCCATCGATGATGATCTGAACGGTGACATCATCCGCACTGGAGACTTCGTACATCCCTGATTTAGAGCCGTACTGACAGGCTGTTTCCACAGCAATGCGCTCTTCCTCTGAATCTAACAAAGGAATAGTGATGTGACGATCGTTGTTTTGTCAGGATTTTTTAAAGGGGTGGTTGACTGCGATTTCACTTTTTTCATTTTAAATAGTGTGTAATGTTGCTGTTGGTGCATGAACAGTATCTGCAAAGTTGCAGCGCTGAAAGTTCAGTGTAAGCAGAGATATCGTCTTTTAAAAATCAGGAAGTATAATTGCCTACAAAAACGGCTCAATTGGGACTACAGCTGGGTTATGGTACGTCACTAACCCACACATTTGAATCAACCCCTCCCTCCGGAATATGCAGGAAATGGTATGCTCAATGCACATATTTCTGAGGCACGTCGAACTCGTCGAGTGTGTTGTTCACGCAGCTGTCAGGTCTTCTGTGTTCGAGCGTCCCATGGACACTACTCTTCCTCAACAATGGATACAATTTATGTTTAATTATGTTCCTGAAAATGACGATCGTAATTTAGCTCTCTCTGCTGCGCATTTACGGAAGAAAATAGTCTTGATAAGTCGATCCCCGAACGCCGTTCATACAATTCAGAAGTTTGCTGAACTTCATACAGTTCAGATCACTCAGCACGACATTCGTGGTTTGACTTGTCATGACTGTTTTCCAAGATGGCTCCTGTCTGTATACACGAAGTGAACTGTCTTTATAACATATCTTCTTATTAAACGGTCTGTACACTTACAAAGTTCTCAATGCTTTGTTTTGCATGTATGGACCCTCATTATGTTACTGTGTTAGTGTGGGACTATTTTGAGCCTTGTTAGTGGTATGAACTAGCAATTTATTTTTACTTAGTAAATTCCCCCAGTGCTAGCATTATACGCTAAACAGTTTTTAGAGATAAAACTCTTTACATTCGATTATCATGAAAACAAATCTCAGAGAACGATTGACTAGGTACCAATGTTTTACCAGACCAAAGGTTCATTTTGTGCCAGAGTTCTCCTTTAAGGGTTTGTCGATCAATCAAACTACTTACGTTTATTAGTTGACCTTACCTTCCGGGTATTTGTAGAGGTGCGTGATGTCCTCTCGTCCATCGGAGCCAACTGCTTTAGTGCTGATGTGGTGACCGACTGCTTTCTTCTTAATATGGACGGGAGTGAAGGTGCCATCAGCAGTCCGCTGCCAGTACACTTTATCACTGTTCACCTTGAACAAAAAAGAGTGAAACATTCAGTACCTGCAAGCCTCTTCTTAAAAATGAAGTGATATCAGAAGTTTTAGGTATACCTCTGCAAATACAAATGGTGTGTCATGCTTGAGGTAAACTTGTCCATTCCGGACAGCTGCGACAGAAGCGGGACCACAGCGAAAAACGCCCTGACTGGTCTCCTGAGGTGTGGCATCTACTACTTGCCAACCCCCAAACCCGCGGGTAGATCTGGACGGGCCATCCAGCAGTCATTCCACACGTGGAAGTTCCTGCAGACACAAGACGGACATGTTCATGTTTACTGCCAAGTTTTGTTTGACAGGTTTTTGTGGTACAGAATTTGGGAGTAACAGTAATAGGCAAAGCTATTAAACATTACAGTGTAAATTGCACTTGTCTAGATTTGTTTAAAGTTGCTTAAACTATTGTAAATGAAATGCGAGCTAACCAGACAGAATTCTCGATTAAGTTCCTCAATCGGCTCATAATTCTCATCTAAATACACATCTGTCGTCAAAGAAACATCTGTGTCATGAGCCGACTTGAAGTTTGTAACGCTTCGGGTGGGAATCCCTGAAACACCTCATCACTGAAAATGAGAAAGAGGTTTAATTATGATGCTCACATCAAATTGACATTTGTTCTTACACATCCTCAGACACATGCTCTAACCTGAGGTGGTGACCCCAGAGAAGACCCAGCACTGTCCATATTTGACCGGTGTGCCTCCGTTCTCGTGAGAACTGTCTCAGGATGTCACTGCTGCCGCTCCAGAACGTGGGGGCCATGCCATCATCGCACGCACCTGACCAGTTGCCTATCAACACACCATTGTCATCAGGAGAGTTAATCTGTCGAAAGACAAATTATACTTTTATTGCATCTGGATATTTTTAATGGTTGAATTGAGGCATAGGTCAGTCATGATAACTGATATGTTCTTTCAAGTTGGTAGGAGAAGCCAGATGATCTCTCTTTCTGTCTATGCAATCTTATTTTTTTCTGTCTCGACTTGATCTCAGTAGTGTGGGCCAGGAAAATTTCTTTAACCCTCCTCCCCAGCACCACCTGTCTACACTCACCTAAAGGATTATTAGGAACACCATACTAATACTGTGTTTGACCCCCTTTCACCTTCAGAACTGCCTTAATTCTATGTGGCATTGATTCAACAAGGTGCTGAAAGCATTCTTTAGAAATGTTGGCCCATATTTGATAGCAGATAGCATCTTGCAGTTGATGGAGATTTGTGGGATGCACATCCAGGGCACGAAGCTCCCGTTCCACCACATCCCAAAGATGCTCTATTGGGTTGAGATCTGGTGACTGTGGGGCCATTTTAGTACAGTGAACTCATTGTCATGTTCAAGAAACCAGTCTGAGATGATTCCAGCTTTATGACATGGTGCATTATCCTGCTGGAAGTATCATCAGAGGATGGGGACATGGTGGCCATATAGGGATGGACATGGTCACAAACAATGCTCAGGTAGGCCGTGGCATTTAAACGATGCCCATTTGGCACTAAGGGGCCTAAAGTGTGCCAAGAAAACACCCCCCACACCATTACACCACCACCACCAGCCTGCACAGTGGTAACAAGGGCATGATGGATCCATGTTCTAATTCTGTTTACGCCAAATTCTGACTCTACCATCTGAATGTCTCAACAGAAATCGAAACTCATCAGACCAGGCAACATTTTTACAGTCTTCAACTGTCCAATTTTGGTGAGCTCTTGCTAATTGTCGCCTCTTTTTCTTATTTGCAGTGCAGATGAGTGGTACCCGGTGGGGTCTTCTGCTGTTGTAGCCCATCCGCCTCAAGGTTGTGTGTGTTGTGTCTTCTTCACAAATGCTTTGCTGCATACCTCGGTTGTAACGAGTGGTTATTTCAGTCAAAGTTGCTCTTTTATCAGCTTGAATCAGTCGGCCCCATTCTCCTCTGACCTCTAGCATCAACAAGGCATTTTCGCCCACAGGACTGCCAATACTCATAAAAGTTCATTTGATTGAACCAGTTTGTTTAATTTAAGTTTACCCTACTCAAACCAATTACTTTTTTGAGCATTAGGGTTTACAGTGAATGATAATGTTCATGAAAGATGTTGTTATAGACTGCAATAAGATGGGGGACCCAGAGAAAGAAGGTTGTCATTATAAGTGAACCCCAGTGGACAGAAATAATATGACCCCTTTAAAAGGAGCATTTAAACTCACCATTGCAGACAAAAGCCTGACCACATTGACAGGATCTCCCCCATCCTGACGCTGGGGAACCACTGTGCTCCAGCAAATACAGACATCGATGGAAGGATGTCTTTATCGAACTAGAGATACAGAAGAATGTTTTTAAAAAATGCATTTCATCTTTGAAATGAAATTAAAAATAATCCAATTTGAAATCTGTTTTTCTGTCATACATTCTAGCTGTGAAGGAATTAGGTTTTTATGAAAACAATAGATATGCTGTTTATATGGATGCATTGCTCTGACCTGGCCAAAATTCCACGGCCTCTCTCCGATCTGGTTGTCAGTTCCGTAATAGATTATTCCCATGTCATTTAAAACATACTCTTTCTCTCTTCCTCATTATCCATGTACACAGAGTCGCCTAGAAGAGGAAGAGAAAGTGGATGAAGCAGAGTTTACATTTCCCAGCATCTGAGACAGACCGTGTCGAAAGTAAAGGAAAATAATGAGGTGGCACTGTCCACAATTGGGACAAAACAGGCACTGGAACTAACACTTCTACTACTTCTTAACATATTTTTTAATACATTATATATATTTGTCTTAAATATATACTTGATGTACATATATCTCTCCAATATATGAAGAGATATATGCACATCAAGCTTTGACCCCTGATTTAAAACAAGCTGCTTTAGGTTAATTTAATGTTAGCTAAAATATATGTAACATATGCAATAGATGTCAATAATAAACATGGAATTTGTGCTTTAATGTCTTCTAAAACTGTCACAGGACGCTATTTGTGGAATGTGCCAGATAAAATCACACTACTGTTTTCCTTATGTGTACTTTCTGATGTTATCATTCCCCCGATCTCTCTCACCCCGCCCCTTGTTTTCACCTTCACACCAGGGGTTGAACAGCATGTAGATGTCATTGTCAGGACTGTACGGAGACATGGCCTCGCCCGTTGGGGAACGTGTCGCAACACCGAGCCTGTATTTGCCAATAGCAGCAGTTGGCAGAGAGTTGACATGCAGTTTGATTTTTTTGCCTTTCTGTTCAACTATCTTGGCCTCCCAGCAGTTATCCTGCAGATCCTCAACCAAAGGAACAATCACATGTGTGCCTTTGGACACATCTGGGAGATTACCTGAAAGACATTTGCACATACAAATGCTTTTTTAAAACCAAAACATAACCATGAGATGTGTACAAATTAATAGTTAAGTCGGTGAGATTTTTTAGTGTACATACAATTTACTATTCTGTGTTAAGGGTTGAAAGATGGCAAAACTGACCTAGTTTCAAATCTAAGTGAAGTTTATCTGTCTTGGAGTTGAAAGGTCTTGAGAGCTCGATCAACATCTGAAAGGTCTGGCCTCTGCGTATAATGAGGTTTTTGCTGCGGTAGCGGTCTGTGTAATGCTCAAGTCGGTTCGGTTCTTTGTTGGATTTGAGGAGGTCTATTGAACGCACTTCCAGTATGGTACCTGAAAGAGAGACAGACAGAGCTTGGATATTGTGCATTTTATATTGATCCAAAAATTCTGTGGAATATTATTACAAATGTTTTCCTTCCACAGAAGAAAGGAAGTCACACAAGGAAGGTTTGGGATGACATGAGG
Source organism: Hybognathus amarus (assembly GCA_030378365.1). Classification (NCBI taxonomy): domain Eukaryota; kingdom Metazoa; phylum Chordata; class Actinopteri; order Cypriniformes; family Leuciscidae; genus Hybognathus; species Hybognathus amarus. The sequence continues at coordinate 20,957 of JAQIUQ010003343.1, forward strand.
GGGAGTAAATGAAGAGGTGATCTATCACTTTAATATCTGAGCAAGCTTTATTTTTGGAGCCTAAACACTCTCTGTCCAGTTCGGTTACCTGTCTCTGGCATCTCGGTGGTGTCAGTAGGTCTATCTGTGACGTCATCTCCTATTGTTTTGCGGCAGCAGCAGCGGAGGCAGCTCTGGCGCAACCATGTGCAACATGACCACTTCGTCTCTGGCTTCTCTAGCTTCACCTTCTCTGGATCCTCCGGTGGAAGAGTACCGGCTGGAAAGCGGCCAATGGCAGAATCGATTCCTGATTGATAATGTTTCTACAGGCATACTGAGAAGTAAAAAAAATGAGGATTTTTGAAAGATTCAGACAAGCTTAAACATTAACACCATTTGTCTAAGACTTTCACATTCTGTTTCTGTTAATCATCAACTCACACATCAGCTGTGGTAAACAGAAGCTCAAGCATGTTCTCTTGACGAGCAAGATCCAATGAGGTTCATTCTCGTGTTACGCATCACGTTTGAGCTTCAGCAAGAACCAATGAGGTTCATTCTCGTGTTACGCATCACGTTCTGAGCTTCAGCAAGAACCAATGAGGTTCATTCTCGTGTTACGCATCACGTTTGAGCTTCAGCAAGAACCAATGAGGTTCATTCTCGTGTTACGCATCACGTTTGAACTTCAGCAAGAACCAATAAGGTTCATTCTCGTGTTACGCATCACGTTTGAACTTCAGCAAGAACCAATGAGGTTCATTCTCGTGTTCACGCATCACGTTCTGAACTTCAGCAAGAACCAATGAGGTTCATTCTCGTGTTACGCATCACGTTCGATCTTCAGCAAGAACCAATGAGGTTCATTCTCGTGTTACGCATCACGTTCGAACTTCAGCAAGAACCAATGAGGTTCATTCTCGTGTTACGCATCACGTTCTGAACTTCAGCGAGAACCAATGAGGTTCATTCTCGTGTTACGCATCACGTTTGATCTTCAGCAAGAACCAATGAGGTTCATTCTTGTGTCACGCATCACGTTTGAGCTTCAGCAAGAACCAATGAGGTTCATTCTTGTGTTACGCATACACGTTTGATCTTCAGCAAGAACCAATGAGGTTCATTCTTGTGTTACGCATCACGTTTGATCTTCAGCAAGAACCAATGAGGTTCATTCTCGTGTTACGCATCACGTTTGAGCTTTAGCAAGAACCAATGAGGTTCATTCTCGTGTTACGCATCACGTTCGAGCTTCAGCAAGAACCAATGAGGTTCATTCTCGTGTTACGCATCACGTTTGAGCTTCAGCAAGAACCAATGAGGTTCATTCTCGTGTTGCGCAGCACGTTTGAGCTTCAGCAAGAACCAATGAGGTTCATTCTCGTGTTGCGCAGCACGTTCGAGCTTCAGCGAGAACCAATGAGGTTCGTTCTCGTGTTACGCATCACGTTTGAGCTTTAGCAAGAACCAATGAGGTTCATTCTCGTGTAACGCATCACGTTTGAGCTTTAGCAAGAACCAATGAGGTTCATTCTCGTGTAACGCATCACGTTTGAGCTTCAGCAAGAACCAATGAGGTTCATTCTCGTGTTGCGCAGCACGTTTGAGCTTCAGCGAGAACCAATGAGGTTCGTTCTCCGTGTTACGCATCACGTTCGAGCTTCAGCAAGAACCAATGAGGTTCATTCTTGTGTTACGCAGCACGTTCGAGCTTCAGCGAGAACCAATGAGGTTCGTTCTCGTGTTACGCAGCATGTTCTGAGCTTCAGCAAGAACCAATGAGGTTCATTCTTGTGTTACGCATCACGTTTGAACTTCAGCAAGAACCAAATGAGGTTCATTCTAGTATTACGCATCACGTTTGAGCTTCAGCAAGAACCAATGAGGTTCATTCTCATGTTACGCATCACGATTTGAACTTCAGCAAGAACCAATGAGGTTCATTCTCGTGTTACGCATCACGTTTGAGCTTTAGCAAGAACCAATGAGGTTCATTCTCAGTGTTACGCATCACGTTTGAGCTTTAGCAAGAACCAATGAGGTTCATTCTCATGTTACGCATCACGTTTGAGCTTCAGCAAGAACCAATGAGGTTCATTCTCGTGTTACGCATCACGTTCGAGCTTTAGCAAGAACCAATGAGGTTCATTCTCGTGTTACGCATCACGTTTTGAACTTCAGCAAGAACCAATGAGGTTCATTCTCGTGTTACGCATCACGTTTGAGCTTTAGCAAGAACCAATGAGGTTCATTCTCGTGTTACGCATCACGTTTGAGCTTCAGCAAGAACCAATGAGGTTCATTCTCGTGTTACGCATCACGTTCGAGCTTCAGCAAGAACCAATGAGGTTCATTCTCGTGTTACGCATCACGTTCGAGCTTCAGCAAGAACCAATGAGGTTCATTCTCGTGTTACGCATCACGTTTGAGCTTCAGCAAGAACCAATGAGGTTCATTCTTGTGTTACGCATCACGTTTGAGCTTCAGCAGAAGCCAATGAGGTTCATTCTCGTGTTAAGCATCACGTTCTGAGCTTTAGCAAGAACCAATGAGGTTCATTCTGAGGTTCAACCAATGAGGTTCAGAACTTTATCCCCTTCAACTGAGCGGCTTTTTACCCCAACCTACTTTTCTTTCTTTTTCATATGCATTTATTTATTGACTAAGTAGTAGTGCAATAGGCAGCATGATGTACAGACAGGCAGTTATTATTGCAAACTAAACCCAGATTGTTTTATTCAAATGATCAAAAGTAACAGTAAAGATGTTTATAATTGTACAAGCTATTTATATTTCAAATAAATTTTGTTCTTTTGAACTACATATTCATGAAATATTCTTAAATAATTGGTTTCCACAAAAATCTGAAGCATCACAACTTGTTTCCAACATTGATACTAATCAGAAATGTTTCTTGATCCTCATATTAGAGTGATTTCTGAAGGATCATGAGAAATGATGCTGAAAATTCAGCTTTGATCACAGGAATAAATGACATTTTACAATATATTCACATAGAAAACAACTATTTTAAATTTTTGAAAATGTTTTTACTGTACTTTTGCTCAAATAAATGCAGCCTTGATCAACATAAAAATAAAATAAAAAAATCTTACCGACTTCAAACATTTGACAGTAAATATCACATTTATTATCAGTAAATAAATCAGGGTCGTCCTGATCACCGTGTGGGTTTGTTTTTTGATAATGGCCATACAGTTGTCTGTACGTTATCCCTAATCCGTTATCTGGAGAGAGATATCTATCTGAACATCCACATTATACATAGTTTCCATATTTTTTTTTGCAGTTTAATTTCCCAAACAGTTTCTACCAAAATACTACAGTAACTGGGATTAACTAATAAAAATACAGTAGTATAACGTAAACAGCAGTCAGCATCTTCTCAGGTGAGATCCTGTCATGGAATGATAAAGTTTTTTCTTACTTGTTTGCAGTTTGTAAAAGCGTCAGTCTTCTTTATGCCTGGTTCACGTCTCCACTGTAAAAATGATCGGTATAGTTCATCGACTGAGTGAATTGAATTATGATTGAACTCCAGCAAGTGTCTAGCTTTTACTATTATATATAGGGTAGGGCGAAGAACCAGTGGGAAGATTACACGAGAACTGGTTTAACAGGATAATTGGGATGTTTTAAAACCATGCAATAGTGTAGTAATTCTGGGCATGGAAGATGACACACAAGAGAGCCTGGTCAAGATGTTCACCAAATCCTGTAAGTGAAATACATGATTCAGCTCATTCAGTGTTTAGAGTTTAAAACCAGCTGGTCAGGCCGGCTCGCTCATAATTGGTTTATCAGGCTGGTTTTAGAGGGGTTTTGAACACTTTACTGATAATTAAAATACATCATCACGACATTCCATACAAACCAGTTCTTAAAAAATGCCAAAACTTTTATGAATCATCAACCACAAAAGCAGCAATACTAATTACTGATCAACAAACATAATGGCTATACCAAATTGCTATAATTACATCGATAACTTTTTTTTAACGCAAGTAAATAGTAGTCAAAGGCACTAGAGATGATATTTATATATCTCTTAATGAATCATTGCAACTTAAACTGGCACTTGCAGTCATATTTGCACAACACTTACAGTAACATCCTCCATCTCAACATAGTCTTTAATAAGAGCCCACAGACTAATATTTACAGTGACGTCATCAAAGAATTTGACTCAACTAGACACAAACATGGGGAAGAAGAAACGGGTGTCTTTATTGGCGTGAATACTCACACCACAGATGGCTTTTCTTCACCAACACATCGCTAGAACAATACACAGGACCTCAGAACTTGAAGGGTTAACAGTGAAACACTTCTCTCCATCAGCATGCAGGTGCTCATAGTGCTCAAACTTTATTCGAAATGAGCACCGTCCTTTATCACACACACAAACACACACACACACACACACACACAGGATGCTGACTGTTTTTAAAGGCACAGTTCACCAACTTTTTTAAAAATGTCTCTCACTGTGAAATGTCATTTATTTGAATTAAATTAGGACTGTCATTGTATGGAAAAGAGCAGCATGAACATTCATCAAAATATACGGACATACAAATACACACGGCCTAACAAATGTCTGAATCTTCATTTGTGGGTGAACCGTCACTGTCCGTCTGATCAGGTTCAGCACACGAGGTACAGGTTTAGAAACGGTTAGTGAGCTCTAATTAGTATCTAAAACAGTACATGTAGTAAGTGAGTGAGACACACACACACACACACATCAAAGAGACAGGGCGGTAACCAATGGCAAAAGCTGGCTGAGCTCAGACTCGATGTTGGCCGTTTTGTGGACCGGGTTTCCACGCAGATCCAGTCTGGTCAGTTTAGTGCAGGACACCAAAGACTCAACATCAGACAGTTTACAGATTTCTGAGAAACGCATTAAGAAAACACTTTTTACAGTCACAACACGTTAATGTACCAACTGCATTACACAAAAAATGTAAATCACACACTTAAAATCTCAGATAAGATAATTAGATTACAGTAGGTTACACTTTATTTCCATGGTCTGGTTTAGACCTTCTACTGACTAGAAGTAAGTCTGCAAGAACATGTTAACTTATTCTACTAACCCGAACCTAACATACTCTACTGAGAGGTAGCTAGCATGTAGCTGCAAAGTTACTTGAGTATATTATATATTAGTAATATTGAGTCTAAAGTTGATTATCAAAATTAAGTTAACTGCTACAGTATATGACAGTCTTAAAGGGATACTTCACCTCTAGAAAGATGAATGTGTTTGAAAAGGGTCATTTATGTAGAAGAAATGTGAAATAATTTTTGAATTTGGAGCTTTCTAGACTGAGAAAAGCCAGAAAATGTGTTTTTGGCATATGTGGAAAGACAACAACTCCCAGAATGCACTTGCTTCGCTGCCCTCAGGAGGCCACGCCTACCGAGTAACAGAACGCAGTCGTTAAACAAGTCTAGGCTACTAGTGAGTCTCTATGATGAGTCTGCCCAAAAATGTGTTTCCAGATCGCCCCACATGTCCGGGATTGGGCTTTAACGTTCCTACAGTCGCGTGGAGATGTCTACCTGTCTATCTGCTTCCTGTTTTCGGTTGAAGCCCACAGTAGTCGATTGTCGAGTTCACGCGCGATCATTGGTGAATATCATCTCAAACTCAACACTGTGAGGTGTTCTGAGAACATCAGCTCAAATGGATAGTTCATCCGAATCAGATGTTGAACACACGGAGGAGGTTTGAGATGATATTCACCAGTGAACTCGACAATCGACTACTGTGGGCTTCGACTGAAAACAGGAAGCAAATAGAGGTATGTGCGCTGGCTGAATTAACATCATTTTATTAATATCTTTCACATCTACTGCAGTCCGATTGATCGTGGTCACTCTTATAACACCACTCACGTGTCTGTGCACTCGTAATGACAAATCAAGGATGTTAAGAGGCTAAAAGCAGGTTTAGAACATGCCCCATTGAAGTCAACAGGGGGCGAATTTTAAAAAGAGGATAACACTGTGTAGGAAACACTGATTTTTGTTGTTTTTGTCTGTACTGACAGCACTCCAGATGTACAAAAAAATTATCTCAATGTTAAAATTGACCAGAGTTCTCCTTTAACTACTCTTAATGTAAATTTCAGCATTTACTGATACATTATTAAAATCAAATTTTTTTTTTTGTTAGAATCAGTTAATGCACTGTGAACTAAGATGAACAAACAACTACATTTCAATACACAAGGCTAAACCCCACACAGAAAAGGGTTTTGACACATATATTCTTAAGAAAAGGATACGATTGTTCTTGAGAGAAACCTCCTCCAGTTTAGGCAGATGATACAGCCCTTCCAGACTTTCAATGGCGTTATCATCGGCCTCCAGCACCTGAAGCATTAAACACTGCATGTGAAGCGCAATACGCCAGTTTACAGAGAGATCACGCCACACAAACACTGAATGCATTTCACCATTCCACTGTGCTAATGTTTTTCCACTGTGCTAACGTTGCAGTCGTGTCTCTTATTTTTTGCAGACACACACACACACACACGATACACTGACAGGGCATGACACAAACTTTTCTGCTCTCCAGTCACTGTGGCTAGAGTCTTTCCAAAGTTACGAGCCACTAAGCATTTTTACTGGCCACAATTCTGACGTCGAGACCATGGGGAAAAACTGCCATATAGACACAGATATATTTAATATTATCTCATCATTTGGCAGCAGGATTATTAGGCAGCTGTCACTTTAACCTGACGCACAGATCCAGTACACTCTTACACGTGCGTTTTCTGTCCCAACTGTTTATGTTCACTTCAAACACACGTGAATACCCGCAAAGAGTGACATTTGGACATCATGTTGTTTGTATTTGACTCTTTAAGTGCAACAAGCAGTGAAAAGAACTCAATTTAGTGGTGAAAGACGACTTTACGTGCTGTGAGGACACGATCTGTGGGAATGAGTAATATTATGCACAATGAATACACACAATCACACGCCGAAATCTAGCTTTGTAACAGCAACAATAATCATCCACAGCAAATGAAACGAGTGAGTGGAGGCGGGTTTGTGCATCACTCACTGTCAGAGAGAACAAAGAGAGAGAGAGCAGCTGGTATTGTGTATCTATTCTGTGGAAAATGAGTATCGGACGCGTTTCAGATATTTCAGTATTGAAAAAAGTCCCGGAAAAGTTTTAGCATGTTATTGAATATATTGGTGTTGGCGGACTAGATCTGCCACGCTTGCTGTTGTTGCTACTAATAGACACACGGACACACACTGCATGTAAGATCTGCTACTACATGAAAATATACACAGAAGTCCTGTATCAGATCTAGGCAGGTGGAGCTGGGGAGGTGGAGGGGTTCAGAGTTCATCTGGACTAGTCTACAGGACTATGTAGCCCTCATACCGTATTCACTTCATACCCCTTAATTCTGTAATTGTGGACAAATGTGGGCACAGAGGACTCAGGTGTGATCCTAATTTTAATTTATTATAAATGTTATATCACTGTCTTCGATAAAGTTTTGTCTATCCATGTGTGGTGTTTCTTTATTTTGGGGGTATTTTTGAATTTATTTACTTCAAAAAGTACCATATTTTCTATGTAAATTATTTCTATGTAAATGAATTACTATGTAGTTTTATTTTTGTAGCTACATTAAAATATCATTCCAATAAGTTCTTCGAGCTAAAACCTAAAGATGAAGTGACTTTGCTGTCACCTGGTGTCTTATTTTGGCTTATTTTAGAATGCTCTAAATTACAGTTTTTCACATTCATTTCTATGGGTGCCCATTTTTGACCCAAATACAAGATTAAGGAGGTTTTTTTTCACCCACTTAACATTGTAGAATTGAGTCAAAAAAGTTGTGTGTGTTCAGGAGGCAAACTTGAAAAGTAGCCAAGTCTTGTACCTCTCAGATCAAGGGAAGTATTTTTTTAAATTAAATCAAAACTATTTTGCCCACATTTGTCCAGAATATGGTTTTAGGGTTAACAATGTCATTGGCTGCAGGATCAGCTTGTGGCATACTGTGACATCTCTTTTTTAACAGCACAAACACATTCTGTGTGAATGGTCTCTAGCAGATATTTGTGGGTCAATGAGGAAGAGCAGCATGGGTTCACCTCGAGGCACTGCAACATGGCAAACTGAGGCGGCAGCCGCACAAGCTGATTGGACGAGAGGTTGATGTGGGTCACCAGGAGAAGCTGATCGAGGTGACACAGGGTCGTCAGGTTCTGGTGTAGGAGAGAGACGGACAAAACAAGAGGCATCACTGTGAGATATTCCAAGCTCATCTTTGTTTTTAAGCAGTGTAACATTGACCAAAAAGAGCCGAGCATGTAGAGCAGAAGAGCCACAGTGTCAAAGTACGACAGCAAGCAAAGCATGTGGGATGACTGGGAGTTATACTGGTGAATAGAGTGTAAATCACTGTAATCCACATGTCCTGGTACACCGGGGGTGGAGCTGTGTGTTTTCACTGTGATTCAGACACATGACTCGATTTCTCAACCTTTAATAGGCGCACCCAAACATTCATTATTTGTAGTTTGTCATTCTTTGTATTGAAGACAATGTATGCCACACTGAAATATAACTGTGCATAGAAACAACAATAAGTATAATACAACCATTCACAGACAATAAAAAAACGTATAAAAAACAAACATGGCTATCGAAACAGACATTTTTTCTTAAATAATAATCAAAAATGTGTACGTTATTTTATTAATATCAGAATGTATGAGGATTTGATAAATAAAATGCTGAATTCTCACCACCTCCAGTGCATTTTTATTCTTAACGGGAGTAAAACTTTCAAAACTAACTAACTAACTAACTAACTAACTAACTAAATTGTTTCCTTTAACGTAGAAAAGAAAATTACAATGAATTCTTCATCTGTTTGTTTTTTTTCCATTCTTTAGCAATCAACATTTTTCTGAATGTTTTCCATTTAATCTGCTTAGCAAGCCTTCAGAAATGATATTAAATCATAAATTATTCTTGTCTTTAAAAGATTCACAAAAAAATCCACACCTTATGAGTGATTGCATTGCATCTTGGGTCCTGAAATGATGCCAATACAGTTTTATTTCATGTTTATTTCGCCTTTTTGAGAATGGGGGTTAAAATGCACTATTCAAACAATGGTTGTAATTCAAGAATGCTTTGGAAAATACACCCAAATTTCTTGTTTTAAAGAAAACACTCAAAAAATGAAAACACTTAAAAAAAATGAAAGTATGAAAAAGTTATGGACGTTTAAATTTACAGTAAATCAAATATACTGTACTATATATTTTTTATTGTATATAAAATATATATTTTACAAAATATTTTTTTACTCTAAAATTACAATAAAATCAAAGCCATAAATCTAACCAAGTTATGTTGCAAATTTGAAGTTGATATCACAAAAATTGAAGTTCCCATGAAATTTTGTTTAGGCGTAGTACCAAAAATAGCCACCGGGTGCCATTGAATTCCGTTGAATTTAGTTGTCTACATTCTGCCTTAACAAATTAATTAATTTCTGTCCAAATATCAATTCTGTCACAACATTTTGAACCTTGAGACACAGATCTTTCTGACAATGTGTTTTGTCCATATTATGAAAGGTTTTGATCATAAATAATGAAATATAATGATGTCCAAAAGGGAGGAGCTATGGTTTCTATGGTAACGCAACGTTCAATTATAAAACGGTTTTCAAAGGATAAATTCTTAGATTGTAAGCTTTCAAATGATACCAAATTTATGATAACTACTAAAGTATATTTTATATTAAAAGGCGATAAAAAAGACAATATTATATTTTAGAGGATAATATATATTCTCATTTTTAGAGGATACTATTATATTATATTTTTTTTTATTGAAAAATACTAGATTTTATGTTTTATTATGAACTTTTAGCATGAAAACCCAAAGTTTCGTCCCATGGCCCTCTATCAGAATCAACAGTTTCAAGAAGATTGGACAGACGTATTTTTTCGCACAAAACCCCCCCCCAAAAAATGAAAGGGGTACCACTGTCATTTTTTCAGGTCGAAATTTTGAGTTGCTCTGATCTTCTTTTTAAAGGTGTGTGCGTCAACTATTTGTGACAAAGGTCAGAACTCCTGTTGTGGTGCAGACTTTGAGGCACACTCTTGTAGTCGAATATCGATTAAGCAGTCTTAGACCTTTTCAACGATATGTAGTTGTAATGACTAGATTAGGATTTAATAGTAATATAGTGAAGTACATTTAGGTTGCCTGTATACGGGCAGGTGACAGTCAAGGGGTTAAGACTCGAATGAGTTGAGCACAAACATAGTTTAACAGCATATCATTATCAAAATGCGCTCTATTAAAAGGCTGAAAGGCCAATCACAGATTAAGAAAAAGTTCTCTCTCTACGTTCAAACGGTTGAGTAAGACTAGTTCATTGTACATTACTCATGTTTCCGTCATGCCATTCATACTCACACGAGTAAAACATTTAAACAATTCAGTCACGTTCATTACGTCAAGCACATCCTGCTCATTATCATCATCCTGGGAAACTATTTAACATAATAATAAACTAAAAAAAAGGATAATATTTAAAATTTTAAATCATGAATACTTAAAAAAAATAACATTTGAAAATTAATGTTGTACGAATTAATGAAGGTGGATCTGAAAGCAACCGTTTGCAATTGGCAGTCTTGCATTGTGTCACACACACACACAAGCATTTACATTTTAAACAATTCACCAACTTTAAAATTACCCCCAAAATAACGGCGAACAGTAGTTCAACTGTTAAAAGTCCTGCAATTTAACATGAAATATTCATTAAGAAGATGTATCCCTCATACACTGATGAGACAACTTCCTTGGAAAATGTCACTGAAAATAAAGCAAATAAACTAAATGAAAAACTGGAAGCTCTGACGCGCTCAGTCCCGGGTCGGCCGCTCTCACCTTATTGGACAGGCTGAAGACGCGCACCTCGGCGTACTCCATTTTCAGGATGGTGTTTTCAATCAGAAACTTGCTGCACAGATCACTGTAGTAGGAAGAGCGCATGGGGTCCACTTCCTGTGAGAGAGAGAAAAGACCAATCACACGGCTCACAGAGACAAACACCCCCATCAGCCCACGGGGTTCTGACTGACATGATGGACACATGACTGGAGGATACACCGAGCACGTCCTGAGGCATTACTAATGTGAATAAGCGTCTGAAAGCGGTGTGGTTAGTTGGTTATGTCCTGTAGACAGTGTGTGTGTGTGTGTGTAGTGGTGTGTTCTCACTCTGAGGGACTGGAAATGTGCCAGCGTCTCCTTCTCATGGCCTAGAGGATCCAGAGCTCTCATGAGGAGGATGATGGTCAGCAGACACCCTGAAACACACACACTCACAGCTTCTTTTCTCTATGATAATGCAGGAATACAAATGCTATGTGAAGTATGTTTGTATAAAACACACACACCCTTATGAAAACACACACACACACTTACATTTGTTCTGAGGCTCGAGCTCCAGCAGCTGATTGCAGGACTGAAGCTCGGCCTGAAGCACTGAACTCTTCTCAACCGACAGCTCACTCCTGCAACACACACACACACACACACGTTTTGACGTTTTATGAGGACTCTTCATAGACATAATAGTTGTTAAACAATACACACTGTCTCTTCTGTCCCCTTGCACTAACTATACCTCTAAACCCCCATCACACACAACTTTCTGCATTTTTATATTTAAAAAAATGATTTACTAATGAAGATGTCTTTTGGTCACAACATAAAATATAGTTAAGTAGACACACACACATGTACTTAAAGTCATTATCGCTGTAATTACAGGCTGGTATTTTTAAAATATATGTCATTACACAGCTGACTCTTCCCCTATACACACACACACCTTTCCCGTATCAAATTTGAATAGCAGCAAAAGTGTTTTACAATACACCATGAACACAAAGTGCATTGTACTAATTTCTGATGTAAGTGTATAGTACTTACAGCCACTTCATATAAAGTGGGACTGATAGTCATTAAAGTAATATACACACACTTTCAGAATGCAAATATTCACATTAAACTCGGGTCCTGTGTGCATCAATGTATGACGGATCAGGCTGTCAAAATTAATCAACACGTTTAATACCTTTTATTTGTTAATTGTAACACAGTTGACACAAGTTTCACTCTAACTGAACCGAAACCCCACCCTCGGAAGACATGTCAGCAAACCTGAATGAGTGTGTGTGTGTGTGTGTGTGTGTGTGTGTGTGAGATCAGCAGGCAGAGGGCGCGTCACACACACACACACACACACAGACTGAGCTGAGATTCAGCACTGATCTCTGTCAGCTAGCTCAGACGTTATGCATCAAATCAGAAAAAATGGCCAACTTTAATGATCAACGCTCGACAAACATGACTGAGGAGTTCACACGTCAGTGACTCATGCAGGATTAAGGAAAGCTCAATTACTGCAGATTTACAGTTCTGAGGAATACAAAATGTGCTTTAGTGTTTAATTAAAACTATATTTAAAAAAAAATTATATTTACTGTTTAACTTTTTGATCAAAACTGTAGTTTAAATGGCTTTTATTCACACAATCAGTCAGAAGTGTGGGGTTATTATTTTTGCTCACCAAAGCTGCATTTATATGATTAAAAATACAGTATGAAATATTGTTATAGTTTTAAATAACTCCCTTCTGTGTGAACATATTGTAAAATGTCATTTATTCCTGTGATCAAAACTGCATTTTCAGCATCATTACTCCAGTCACATGATCAGTGTCACATGATCCTCCAGAAATCAGTCTAAAATGATGATTTGATGCTCAAGAATCATTTCTGATTATTATGAATGTTGAAAACTGATGCTGCTGCTTCATATTTTTGTGGAAACTGTGATACTTTTTTTCAGGTTTCTTTGATATATAGAAACATCAAAAGGTCTTAAAAAATAAAAGGTTTGTTTGAAATAGAAATGTACAGTAGAATTATAAATGTATTTACTGTCACCTTTTTCTCAATTTAAAGCATCTTCACTAAATAAAAGTCTTACTGACCCTAAACGTTTAAATGCTAGTGCTAGACTGAGATTTATGGACAGATGCATGCTGCCAATAACATTTCTCAAGTCTTTATTTGTTGCATATTCACAATACACAGTATTGGGCTTATGAAGCGGAGGGTTTAGTGGTCAAACACACACACACACACACACACACACACACACACACACACACACAGACACACACACACACACAGCAGTACCTGAACAGTTCCTGGTCAGTAGCGGAGTCTCTGCACCAGCTTTCAGCACAGCCTACATCACCACAGAGAAGATCACACATCAATCAATACTAACAAACATCCTCTCTCTCTCACACACACACACACACACACACACACACACACACACACACACACACACACACACACACACACGTCACCTGTGTAGAGAGCGCAGTCTCTGTGTGTGTGTTTCTCTGTCCAGTGGATGGTCAGGTTGTGTTCATTACTCATGTCACTGATGGAGCCGGGAGGAAGATCACACAGCTGACAGACACGTTAAAGATCAGTGTGTGTGTGTGTGTAACAAACAAAGGAAGAGCTTTTTATCTGGAAAAGAGCATCTGGGAGATTCTGCTAAATGCCTCTTTATGTGTTTCTCATCTAGAGATCTGCTTTCCTGCAGTTTAGTTCTAACCCAAACACATATGAACAGGCTAACCCAGGTCTACAGCTGCAGGCCGGCGCTGGGTCTGGGTTTAGTTTTCAGGACTCTACTAGATCAGATTCTCATCAGTATCGCTCTGTTTAGTGTCTCAATGAAAACATAAGCATTACAGGTCCTCTTTAATACAGGAAGGGCACTGCTTGGTGACCCGGAAGTGAAGGATACCCAGACAGGACTGTGACGTAAACGCGGATGTGCGCATCTCCACTCCACCGGCTGAGGCTGGCCGTCCAACAGCAGCATCAGACCCACTGACAGCACCTGAGAGAGAGAGAGAGAGAGAGACACTCACTCTGTGCTGGTATAATAGAGCCGGGAGGATTTCTCTCACTTACATGAACAGGTTTGGAGAAGGCCACGGACACCCTCTCGCCCTCCCGGCTGACATACACACAGCTGATCATCTCCTCTCGCTCCGCTACACACACACACAGCAGGGGTGAGCAGACTTGTCACGTCAAATGTGCAGTAAACACACACACACACACACACACACACTCACCTCGGCCCAGCAGCCAGCGGTAGTAGAACCAGGCGCTCTGATCGTTGGGGTCAGTGAAGAAGGCATTATGGGCCAGCTCATATTCTACAGAAATAAAGATCTTATCACATGGCTCACTGAAACACCTCTGACTGGTCAAATATTTTAGTTAAAGGAGTAGTTCACTTTAAAAAAACGGATAATTTACTCATCATACGTGTTCATGACTCTCCTGTTGGAACTCGTTCATCAGAACTGAACGAATCTTTTTTAACGTTCAATTCATTCATTTTGTTCGATGAATGAACCAGAATGACTCAGAAAAAGATTCGTTCATTTTGATGAACGAGTTTGAACAGGAGAATCACGAACCGCTCATCACAGAACAGAGCAAGGCGAGCATTTGAGCTTATAAAACTTAAACTTTGTTATGTATTTATTAATTGTGATGCAGCTGTGTAATTAGCATTATAAATGTACAGTCCAAATCAGTTTCTAGGATTATTTTGTCCTAATGACTGCACATTATCGTACTGTTATTCTAGAAATGTCTTTTTTTTCCTGTGTGAAACATAAATGATAATTAAGTTTTATATTGTTTTAATTTGTAATACACAGAAGCTTAAAGCTAATAAGGAAGCGTGCAATCAGAAAATGGTGCAGGCATGCACGCACGCAACCAAACAAACGGTCACATGCTTGGGTCAATATAATATTTTTAAAAAGATATTAATCATTTTATTTAGCAATGCATTAAATTGATTAATTGATAAAATGCTGTTATTTTTAACTCAAAAGAATCTCAAAATTTTTTTTTTTAATATTAAACGGCATAAACATTAATAATAATCAGAATGTTTCTTTAGCATCAAATATTAAAATGATTTCTGGCGCATCATGTGACACTGATCATGTGACTGGAGTAAGATTTAGCTTTGATCACAGGAATAAACTACATTTGACAATATATTCACACAGAAAACACTTATTTAATGTTTTTATACCATTTCCCTATATTACTGTTTTTACTTCACAGCTCTTCGTGAGCAGAAGAGACTTCTTTCTACATTTAATACCCCAAAACTATACATAAACTATTTGCTGTTCCACAAATACAGAGTTTAAAAACACTGATTGGTCGACACAGTGTCCAGGATGTGCTGATTAATTAACTCCATGCCTTAATGCTTTTACCTTTCAGAAGCTGCTCCTCACAGACGCGGTGCCGAGTGACCCTGAGGCGAGGCTGTGCTGGGGGTGAAGTCAGCGGCCGTCTGGGGGCGGAGCCGAGGTAACAGCGTGCTCCGGTAATGCCAGCTGGAGTAGTTGGAGAAGTTGGAGCCAATCAGGCGGTCCGTAAACTGCAGCTCCTGCTCGACAGAAACACCGGACTCCTTGACCACCGTGCGGCGGTAATCCCAGCAGTGGACTGAGGGAAGAGGAAACACGCGCTAGCACACCGAGAAACACACTCATCTGAGCAACACACACTGCATTCTGGGTCCGCCGTACAGTTGCGCTCGTCCAGGTCCGAGGCAGCGGTCGCAGAGGCCCAGCTCCCGGGTCCAGTCGGGCCGGGGCAGGCGCGTGTTCACCCAGGTGCGGTGGTGCCAGCAGCCGTAAGACTTGGGGTTGACCTTCAGACAGGCCTCGATGAAGAGCAGCTCAGACTCGTACAGCTTCTGCACCGCATCCACCTCTCTACAGGAGACGGGATTCATTCATCAATATACATTAAACATCATACAGATACTCAGTTACTAATAAATTATATTAGTCAAAATACTGTAATAATTACAATTAAATGTCATTTTTCAGAAGCCCTGGACAGAAGGAAAAATTGTTGAAAAAAATTTATACATGTATAATATGAATAATATACATAGAATCAAGTCAGAAATCTACAGAGGCGTATTGCATTCACTTGAAGAAAAAAAAATCTACTCTGTTTTTCTGAATTAACGAGTTAATTTTTCATGAGAACATTTTTTTTGCTCTGTTTTTCTGAATTAACGAGTTAATTTTTTCATGAGAACATTTTTTTTGCTCTGTTTTTCTGAATTAACGAGTTCATTTTTGATGAGAAAAATTTTTTTTGCTCTGTTTTTCTGAATTAACGAGTTGATTTTTCATGAGAACATTTTTTTGCCCTGTTTTTCTGAATTAATGAGTTAATTTTTCATGAGAAAAAAAGTTTTTGCTCTGTTTTTCTGAATTAACGAGTTAATTTTTCATGAGAATTGTTTTTTTCTGAATTAATGAGTTCATTTTTCATGGAAATTTTTTTGCTCTGTTTTTCTGAATGAAAAATTTGTATTATCAAAAATTAAGTCGTTAATTCAGAAAAACAGAGCAAAAACTTTTTTTCTCATGAAAAATTAACTCGTTAATTCAGAAAAACAGAGCGAAAAACTTTTTTCTCATGAAAAATTAACTCGTTAATTCAGAAAAACAGAGCAAAAAAATTTCTCATGAAAAATTAACTAATTAATTCAGAAAACAGAGCAGAAATGTTTTTCTCATGAAAAATTAACTCGTTAATTCAGAAAAACAAGAGTAGATTTTTTTTCTTCAAGTGAATGCAATATGCCACCGATTACAAATCATACTGGCAAAATATTACAACATTTCATAATACATTTAAGCAAGACTGGGGCAGAAAAAAAAGCTGATGGGATCAAATTAATATATTTTTTTGATATATATAAAGTACAAAAACACAATTTCACTAAACAAAATGGATGTCTGCATTTAATACCTATGTGGTTTGCATTACATACATCACTATGAAATAAATCTAGATATGATATTTGCTAAATATTATAATAATTAGAAATACAATTTTACATTTGTCAGAAGCCTTGGGTATAAAGAAAAATATTAGATTTCTAATAAAAAAATAAAAACAATGTTTAGTTTGTTTTTTTACTCCAAAAACACAAACAGATTGAACATTTAATACACGTGACATGCAAATATGGTCATGAGGCAACACCATCATCTCTCAACACTGTAAGATTATCTGATTGATCTAAGTGAACACTTAGATCAACACATGTCAGAAATATTTGATGTGACCGTACACAATGTTGTTGACCAATGAGAGAAATGCAACATACCTCAACAGGTAAGTCACTTCTACATTCACACAGCACAGTTCTGCAGTGAGGCAGCGCTCGCTCACCGTAGCGTCTCCAGGTGCAGCAGCACTTCTCTCCTGTAGTTCCACAGGGTGGCGATGTCTGGGTTTGAGGACAGCAGCAGCTGAGTCAGGTGTAGAGCCTCCTCGTCCTGCTCCCCCGCGCTCCTCTGACACACAGACAGAGCCATCACACACTGTCACGCGACACACTCGTTACACACACGCTGCGGGACAAACCTTCTTCAGGACGGCATTCGCGAGCGCACACAAACCGCCTTCAGCTTCTTCTCTCGCTCTTTCCTCTTCTCCTCCTCCTGCTGCTGCGCTGTTGACTTCAATCTTCACACGCCCGTGCTGAACACACACACACACACACATACACTGTCAGATGCAGGGCTTTTCAAGTGCCAGGGGTCCATTAAAAAGTTTAACAGGTTTCAATAAATAAATAAATAATATGGAAGCTTCCACGTCGGAAAAAAACTTAAAAATTAAATTAAAATAAAAAGGTATTTGCTACTTTTTCTCACATTGTGACTAAAAAGAAGTCAGATATGTGAGATAAAAATTAACTTTTAAATTGTCACAATTAACTTTTAAATTCACAATTAACTTTTAAATTGTTTTATTCCTTGGCAAAAAGCACCTTCCATAAAATAAGAACCTGGTTAAGATGTAATAAATACTATTATTTAAATGCATCTAACAGCTTAGATTTATTTGGTGCTATACCACAGTCAATAGAACAAGAAGTAAATAATATAACGCTACAGAAACTAAGGATTTTAGGCACATTACTGTTCACTGTATAATTTGAGTTTTATATTATATACAATCATCTGACATGATCATAATGAGAATTAATCATATTTAGGAGTCGTCGCATGAGAATGATCATATTTAGGGGTCCGTCGCATTAGAATGATCATATCTAGGGGTCCGTCCGCATTAGAACGATCATATTTAGGGGTCCGTCGCATGAGAATCAATCATATTCAGGGTCCTGTCGCATTAGAACTGATCATATTTCAGGGGTCCGTCGCATTAGAACGACCACATCTTCAGGGGTCTGTCGGCATTAGAACGATCATATTCAGGGGTCTGTCGCATTAGAACGACCATATCTCAGGGGTCCGTCGCATGAGAACGATCATATTTAGGGGTCCGTCGCATTAGAACGATCATATTTAGGGGTCCGTCGCATTAGAACGATCATATTTAGGGGTCCGTCGCATTAGAACGATCATATTTTAGGGGTCCGTCGCATGAGAACGATCATATTTAGGGGTCCGTCGCATTAGAACGATCATATCTAGGGGTCCGTCGCATGAGAACGATCATATTTCAGGGGTCCGTCGCATTAGAACGATCATATTTAGGGGTCCGTCGCATTAGAACGATCATATCTCAGGGGTCCGTCGCATTAGAACGATCATATTTAGGGGTCCGTCGCATGAGAACGATCATATTTAGGGGTCCGTCGCATTAGAACGATCATATCTAGGGGGTCCGTCGCATTAGAACGATCATATTTAGGGGTCCGTCGCATTAGAACGATCATATTTAGGGGTCCGTCGCATTAGAACGATCATGTTTAGGGGTCCGTCGCATTAGAACGATCATGTTTAGGGGTCCGTCGCATTAAGAACGATCATGTTTCAGGGGTCCGTCGCATTAGAATGATCATGTTTAGGGGTCCGTCGCATTAGAACGATCATGTTTAGGGGTCCGTCGCATGTAGAATGATCATATCTTAGGGGTCCGTCGCATGAGAATGATCATGTTTAGGGGTCCGTCGCATTAGAACTATCGATGTCTCAGGGGTCCGTCGCATGAGAATCGATCATGTCTCAGGGGTCCGTCGCATGAGAACGATCATGTTTAGGGGTCCGTCGCATTAGAACGATCATATTTAGGGGTCCGTCGCATGAGAACGATCATGTTTAGGGGTCCGTCGCATGAGAACGATCATATTCAGGGGTACGTCGCATTAGAACGATCATATCTTAGGGGTCCGTCGCATTAGAACGATCATATTTTCAGGGGTCCGTCGCATTAGAACGATCATATTTAGGGGTCCGTCGCATTAGAACGATCATATTTCAGGGTGTCCGTCGCAATTAGAATGATCATATTTAGGGGTCCGTCGCATTAGAATGATCATATCTAGGGGTCCGTCGCATTAGAATGATCATATTTAGGGGTCCGTCGCATGAGAATGATCATATTTAGGGGTCAGTCGCATGAGAATGATCATATTTAGGGTCCGTCGCATGAGAATGATCATATCTCAGGGGTCCGTCGCATTAGAATGATCATATTTAGGGGTCCGTCGCATTAGAATGATCATATTTAGGGGTCCGTCGCATTAGAATGATCATATTTAGGGGTCCAGTCGCATTGAGAACGATCATATTTAGGGGTCCGTCGCATTAGAACGATCATATTTAGGGGTCCGTCGCATGAGAATGATCATATTTAGGGGTCAGTCGCATTAGAATGATCATATTTCAGGGGTCCGTCGCATTAGAATCGATCATATTTCAGGGGTCCGTCGCATTAGAATGATCATATTTAGGGGTCCGTCGCATGAGAATGATCATATTTAGGGGTCCGTCGCATTAGAATGATCATATTTAGGGGTCCGTCGCATGAGAATGATCATATTTCAGGGGTCCGTCGCATTAGAATGATCATATTTAGGGGTCCGTCGCATTAGAATGATCATATTTAGGGGTCCGTCGCATTAGAATGATCATATTTAGGGGTCCGTCGCATTAGAACGATCATATTTAGAGGGTCAGTCGCATTAGAACGATCATATTTAGGGGTCCGTCGCATTAGAATGATCATATTTTAGGGGTCCGTCGCATTAGAATGATCATATTTAGGGGTCCGTCGCATTAGAACGATCATATTCAGGGTCCGTCGCATTAGAACGATCATATTTAGGGGTCCGTCGCATTAGAACGATCATATTTAGGGGTCCGTCGCATTAGAACGATCATATTTAGGGGTCCGTCGCATGAGAACGATCATATTTAGGGGTCCGTCGCATGAGAACGATCATATCTTAGGGGTCCGTCGCATGAGAACGATCATATTTCAGGGGTCCGTCGCATTAGAACGATCATATTTCAGGGTGTCCGTCGCATTAGAATGATCATATTTAGGGGTCCGTCACATTAGAATGATCATATTTAGGGGTCCGTCGCATTAGAACGATCATATTTTAAGGGTCCGTCGCATGAGAATGATCATATTTAGGGGTCCGTCGCATGAGAATGATCATATTTAGGGGTCCGTCGCATGAGAACGATCACTATCTCAGGGGTCCGTCGCATGAGAATGATCATATTTAGGGGTCCGTCGCATTAGAATGATCATATTTAGGGGTCCGTCGCATTGAGAATGATCATATTTAGGGGTCAGTCGCATTAGAACGATCATATCTTAGGGGTCCGTCTGCATGAGAATGATCATATTTAGGGGTTCGTCGCAATTAGAATGATCATATTTCAGGGGTCCGTCGCATGAGAATGATCATTGTAGTGGCGATCGGGATCGTACCACAAAATACAGCCACTTGAGGGAATATGAAGTCATCTCCAACTCGTTTGAGTGCAATGAATCAGGTCTGCCATGACATGCGATTAACAGTTCAATTTATTGATAACATTACTTAAAACACATTACTGCTTGCAGTTCTGATGTTAGTTGAGCTCGTATGCAAAACAGTAAACAGCATGCTAAAGACAGGACATGATAACCTCCATTAAGCCAAAAACACATGCACGCAAGCACGGTTGAAAAACTGTGTGGCTTCCCCAAGTCCTAATTCCCTCACGCCATTCACCTGTGACTTCCTCATATAGTCTCCGCAATACTGTGATGCCTTGCCTATGCCCCCTGGTGTGCAAGTGGAAGAGTGTCACCCCTATATGACTAATACTAACAAAACACACACATCAAAATTGGCTACAACACACCGGCCCCCAATTGTTACTCTATAATAACATAACAATTAAACACCATACAAACAATTGGAGCCAATAAAGCATCAATCATGCACATGTGTGCTTTCATTTCATAATGTCCATATATACAATACATGCATATGTCCAATACGTCAGTCTTTATTCAGCTTCCCGCAGAAGACAAATCTTTGTGACTGGTCTCTCCAGAATGTTGTATTTGGTCTGGACTTTAACAGACCGCACAAGTCCTTGTGAGTCAGGAAATGTCTGCAGTACCTTCCCTAACAGCCAGGATCCGCGAGGGGCAGTAGAGTCTGCTACAATGACTATGTCTCCAATGATGAAGCTTCTCTTGTCCTTGGACCACCGTTGTCGTTCCTGTAACAGAGGTAAGTACTCCCGGATCCATCTGTGCCAGAAGAGATCCGATAAGAACTGAACTTGCCTCCACCGTCTTTTCGTGTACAAGTCACTCTTCTCGAAAAGCCCAGGTGGAAGTGCAGGTTTACCTTTCAACAGAAGGATATGATTTGGGGTCAAGGGTTCCAGATCGTTCGGATCATCTGATACTTTGGTGATGGGACGGTCATTTAATATGGCTTCCACCTCACATAGAAGAGTTTGTAACCCCTCATCATCCACACTTTGCTGATGAAGGACTGAGTTCAGCACCTGTCGGACCATGCGAATGATTCGTTCCCATGTTCCACCATGATGTGATGCAGCAGGAGTGTTGAAGCTCCATTTCACTCCTGACTGGAGTAATGCCTTTTGAACTTTTTGGTGATTAAGAGCAGACAGAGCCTCTCTCAGCTCACGTTCTGTTCCTACGAAGTTAGTCCCATTGTCTGATCTGATGTGTGATACCTGGCCCCTTCTGGATATAAATCTGCGCAGTGCATTAATGCAAGAACTGGTATCTAAGGAATATGCCATTTCCAAATGCACTGCCCTGCTGGCCATACAGGTGAAGATAACACCATAACGTTTTATGAAGCTGCGGCCTCTCTTCACTTCGAAAGGCCCGAAGTAATCAACACCCACATTTGTGAATGGTGGGAGGTCAGGTTGAAGTCTGTCTTTCGGCAAATCGGCCATCTTTTGTTCACCCAGCTTTCCTCTAAAACGTCTACAAATGACGCAGGATGAAAGAATCTTTCTAGCAGCAGCATTTGCGCTGGTAATCCAATACCGCTGACGAAGTCTAGAAAGCAGGTGATTTCTTCCACAATGTCCTAACTGCTCATGAATGTGGCGAAGAATAAGAGTGGAGATATGTTGGTCTTTAGCCAAAATGACTGGATGTTTCATGTCCTCAGGCATTGCTGCTTTACTGAGCCTTCCACCCACTCTCAAGAGCCCCTTTTCGAACACTGGATCAAGTTTATAAATATGGCTGCTTTTCTTCACTCCAGTTGTTCCCCCTTTCAAAACAGCTATTTCATCAGTAAACTTGTCTAGTTGACAGTGTTGAATGATAGCACTTTCAGCATTGTCAAGATCTTCAGGGGACATGGTTTGACCAGTCAGTGTGGTTCTGAATCTTTGCATCTCCTTTTCCACTTTGCTCTTCAGTTGACTTATGTCAAGTCCACTGCTGGACACAGAAGCTTGTATTTCTTTTCTCTTCCGACTCAACAGCAGCAACATCTTTCTCACCTGTAGAAAGCAAGCAACTGTGGTCTTTAACCTTTTCCATGAAGAGAAATAAGTTATCAACTGGTTTGTTGCATTCTGTGTATCTGTATTGACAGTGTTTGTTATTTTTAGGACGTCTTTAATGACCACAGCATTTACTGTAGCCTCTCCTTTGACCTCTGGGTCATCACTGTTGATGGAAACAGAATCTACAATGTTAACAGGCCATTCCCCTTCATTCTTAAGAAGGAAATCTGGGCCATTGATCCATCTGCTGTTTGTGAGAAGGTACTCAATTTTCACCCCACGTGAAGCCTCATCAGCAGGATTCTGCTTTGTATTGACGTACCTCCATTGTGAGACAGCAGTAGCTTCTCTTATTGTGGAGATCCTATTGGCCACAAAGGTATGAAAACGCTTTGTTTCATTCCTAATGTACTTTAGCACAGTTGTACTGTCACTCCAAAAGATTGAATTTTCCAACTCTAGCTGCAGTTCTGTTTTCAACATCCTATCAACTCGAACTGCAAGCACAGCAGCGGTTAATTCCATCCTTGGGATTGTCACTTTCTTTAATGGAGCAACTCTTGCTTTTCCTAGAATGAAGGCAAGATGAATCTTCTTCTTGTCATTCTGCAGCCTCAGGTATGATACTGTACCATAACCATCCTCGCTGGCGTCAGAGAAATGATGTAATTGGGCATTAGTGAGCTGTCCAAAATCTTTGGGCTTGATGCATCTTGGTACACTAAATGTGCTAAGCTTTCTTAGATCTTCTAGCCACTTCACCCATTGTAGTTGGTAATTTGGGGAAATGTGATCATCCCAACCACAGCTCAACCTACAAAGATTTTGCAGCATCAACTTGGCAGGTAAGGTAAAGGGAGCTAAAAATCCAATAGGATCGTACACTGAGCTTATTACAGACAAGATACCTCGTCTTGTCAGTGGTCTTTCCTGAACTGCCATTTTGAACCTGAAGGTGTCAGTTTCTGCACACCATTGCAGACCGAGTGTTCTCTCAACAGGGAGATTGTCTCTGTCGAGATCCAATTGTTTCACTTCCTTAGCTCTTTTTTCCACATCAATAGATTCCAACACTGACCTGCTGTTGCTAATCCATTTCACCAGCTGAAAACCCCCCAACTGGCATACAGTTGTCAGGTGTCTCACCAGGGCCATGGCCTCTGCTTCTGAAGGTAGGGACTTCAAGCAGTCATCCACATAGAAATTGTGCTTGATTGTGTCCGTCACATCTACTGGAAACTTTGCCCTGTTGTCCTCAGCAGTTTTTCTTAGGGCGAAACTAGCGCAGCTGGGCGATGATATTGCACCGAATAGATGAACAGTCATTCTGTATTCAGTGAGATGCTGTGTTAGTTCACCAGTTGGCCACCACAGGAAGCGGAGAAAATCGACATCCTGTTTTGTCACTTTAACTTGATGATACATCGCCTGGATATCAGCCATCACTGCTACAACTTCTTGACGAAACCTTGTCAGAACTCCAAGCAATGAATTCGTCAAATCAGGTCCCTGAAGTAGCTGACTATTGAGCGACATCCCCTTGAAGCTTGCACCGCAGTCAAATACTACCCTCAAGGTTCCCTTTTTTGGATGATACACGCCATGATGCGGGATGTACCAGACTTTACCTTCTTTTCCTATCAGTTGATTTTCTGGCACCTTTTCTGCATATCCTTTATTTATAACATCACTGAGAAAGTGAGTGTATTCTTCTTTAAAGGTAGCATTTTTCTTGAATTTCCTTTTCAAACAGAGAGCTCTTTGTTCAGCTACCTGACGGTTGTTAAGCATGGTAACATTTTCCTCCCTGAAAGGTAATCTCATGCAGTAATGACCGTTGTGAAGTTCAGCTGAACGGTTCATGATTTCCATAAACTTGAGGTCTTCTCTGGACATTTCTGGCTTTTCCTCTGTTGCTTTCTCATTAAAGTCGTGGTTGTATTGCTTCACCAACAATTCCTCTATGTTAGCAATAGATATTCGGTTGACTGTAATAATAGGATCGCTGCTCCCAGTTTCGTTGTCTCCTCTCAGTGGTCCATTGATAACCCACCCCAATAGGGTTCTGACAGCATAGGGTCCTCCATCCTTGCTGTTTACCACTTCCCATGGTTCCATTACTCTTGAAACGTTAGTTCCAATCAACAGCTCCACGTCAGCATTGATGACAGGAATTTCCACTGAGTGTAAATGTGGCCAGGCACTTAACTCTTCTTGTCGTGGAATGTTATCATGAGTCACAGGCATCTCATATTGTGTAAATACATCAGGTAATTCAAAGAAAGTGTTACTATTGAGTGCAGATACCTCCAGTCCTGAGATAACATAACTGTCGACAAACTTTTCTTGGCTCATGGTTTTCAACAGGATCTTGGCGTTCTTTCCTCTCACCTTTAGTTCCTTCATGAGTCGCTCAGAGCAGAAAGTGGCTGTACTGCCGGGATCTAAAAATGCATACGTTTTTAGCATCTTACTGCCTTTTACAGCCTTGATTTGTACAGGCACAATTGGCAAAACACAGTCTTGTGCCCCGGCCCCTATATGGCCACAAGTCTTAGGAGAAACTGCATGACTTATTTCTTGGTGTGTGTTCTCTGATTTAATTTCCTTTTCCTTTGAATGGATGTGGAGGCAGGTAGGATGTTTAAGGTTACACAACTTGCAAGACAGACGTCTATGACAATCTTTGCTCATATGTCCAACAGTCAAACACCCAAAACAAACACCTTTCACCTTTAAAAAGTCAATTTTCTCTCTGTGCAGCTTCTTCTCCATTCTGGGGCACAACTCCAATCTGTGACCCTCCTCACACAGCAGACACGACACCTTAGTTGATTTATCAGTTACATTGTTCTCTTTTTGCACTTGACGTGTGTTTCCAGTATTGACAGCTTCCACTGAAGTAGCAAAACTGCTTCCCCTTCCCTTGAAGCGAACCTGTGAGACTTTATGTCCAACGTTATATTTTGGTGGCAAGATGGATGTGTCCTGAATGTTTCCAAAGAGTGGATCAGAGGCAATGGATACTTGCCTCTCCAAAAAACTGACAATGTCACTGAAACCGGCTTGACGACAGTGCTTCTCCTGCAACTCATAGGCAGTGTTTCTCCACCTTTCCCTCAATTTATACGGGAGTTTCATGACTATAGCACGCATGTTGGATGGCATATTCATCTCTGTCATGTAACTAATGTCCTCCATTGCATTACAACAAACCCGTAGAAACAAAACAAAGGCTCGCAAGCCCTTGACATCTTCTGCTTTCACTGGTGACCATCCCAGAGCTTTCTCCATATAAGCTGTGGCTATACTTTGTTCATTTCCAAACTGTTTCTGAAGAAGTGCCTTAGCTCTTTGATACCCTCTTTCAGGTGGCATGTGTTGACAGCTCTTGACCAGCTCCTTAGGTTGTCCTTTGGTGTACTGCTCTAAAAAGTACAAACAATCTATACTGCTAGCAGTCTTTCCCTCCACTCCATTTTCAAAAGCTCTTATGAATGTGCTATACTCAAGAGGGTCTCCATCAAAGGTTGGTATATCCCTTGGGGGTAATGATAGTGAAGACTGCTGCTGCACTAGTAAGGCAGTTATGTCGTTTTGCCTCTGCATAATAGTGAGAAGATTTTGATTTTCTTGTTCCACATTGTTTTGCACTAAACCATCTCGCTGTATGGACTCCTGTGTGGAAAGCATAGCCGTTTCCTGGGTGTGATATGTGGTGTGATTGGTTTGCTGAGATTTTGGAGGCATGCTTGTTTTGTACTGCAAAGCATGCTCTTTTGTTCCATCTTGGTGTAAACTGGTTTCCTTACGTCGTGCCCCCATTGACACCATGGCTTTGCTGCTGGCTTTTGGTAGATGATTGAACTGATAGCTTGAATCCTTGGGACATGTCTCCATTGACACCGTGGCTTTGCTGCCTCCTTTTGATAGATGATTGAACTGATGGCTTGAATCCTTGGGAGATGTCTCCATTGACACAGTGGTTTTGCTGCCTCCTTTTGGTGGATGATTGAACTGATGGCTTGAACTTTGTGGAACAAATTCCATAGCAGAGGATCTGAGAGAGGACTTGTATTTTGACCCTTTCAGATATGAATTCATTCCATCAGAACGTGCACTGGAGCTTTGCACATCAGAACCGCTGTACTTAAGCACCTTAACCTTTGCTGTATGAGCAGCAATTTGACTCTGCAATTCAAGCGTCTCCTTCCTTTGTCTAATTTGTTCCTCCTGTACCTCCAGTTCATGCTTTTCTTTTAAGGTAGCTGCCATAGCAAGAAGAGCGGCCCTTTCAGCCTCTGCTTTGAGGTAAGCAGAGGAGGTTGATGACCTCAAAGACCTGTGGCTGGAGCATGAAGCTGCTTTGCCCATTTTACCACCAACGTTAGAAACACTGTCATTTGGACCAATATCATCAGTGATCACAGTCATGTTTTGCACAATATTGTCACCATCATCATTACCATTATCATCATCATTGCATTGCTCCTTATTGTCAAGCAACCACTCTTTAATCCTTCTAATTATTTCTGTATTGCTGTTCATTTGAGTTTCAAACCAAGTATTTTGTTTTGACATTTCCTCCTTTGGTAGCAATGGTTTCAATGATTCATGCAACTCTGTTGTTTCCACAACCATTTTTAGAAAAGTATCATATATGATCTGTACCTCGGACACCTTTTCTTTTGAAAGCATCAGTTGCTCAACTTCCTTTCTTAGTTTGTAAAGTTTCTTTATCCTAAGGTTCCTTTCCTTTTGATGTGATAATATTTCTTCTTCTAAAGCTTTAACCGTGAGTTTAACTTGTCTTTTACCAAGTTCATTCTCCGTTTCACTTTGATTGACAGGTGCATTCAAATCCACGTTACTCATTTTGATAATGATTTAGACAAGCTGCCAAAAGTTTTATTTTAGAATTGAAGCAGGATTTCCCTATATCCTGATTGTGAGAAGTCCTCTCTTCAACACAGCTTATAACAATTCAAAACAGTCCTACCGTTATTCTGCCGTGTTGTTTGTTTAGCCGACTTTCCTTTATCAGCGTCCAATTTCTCCTGTTAGCGTTCGCTGATTGGAATCAGCTGGAGAGCTGTACAACACCCGTCGGATACTTCCATTAAAGCGTAGTTTTTCAACTTTTATGTAGTGGCGATCGTACCACAAAATACAGCCACTTGAGGGAATATGAAGTCATCTCCAACTCGTTTGAGTGCAATGAATCAGGTCTGCCATGACATGCGATTAACAGTTCAATTTATTGATAACATTACTTAAAACACATTACTGCTTGCAGTTCTGATGTTAGTTGAGCTCGTATGCAAAACAGTAAACAGCATGCTAAAGACAGGACATGATAACCTCCATTAAGCCAAAAACACATGCACGCAAGCACGGTTGAAAAACTGTGTGGCTTCCCCAAGTCCTAATTCCCTCACGCCATTCACCTGTGACTTCCTCATATAGTCTCCGCAATACTGTGATGCCTTGCCTATGCCCCCTGGTGTGCAAGTGGAAGAGTGTCACCCCTATATGACTAATACTAACAAAACACACACATCAAAATTGGCTACAAC
>JAQIUQ010003344.1:0-68303 GCA_030378365.1 Hybognathus amarus
ACCTGAAGGTGTCAGTTTCTGCACACCATTGCAGACCGAGTGTTCTCTCAACAGGGAGATTGTCTCTGTCGAGATCCAATTGTTTCACTTCCTTAGCTCTTTTTTCCACATCAATAGATTCCAACACTGACCTGCTGTTGCTAATCCATTTCACCAGCTGAAAACCCCCCAACTGGCATACAGTTGTCAGGTGTCTCACCAGGGCCATGGCCTCTGCTTCTGAAGGTAGGGACTTCAAGCAGTCATCCACATAGAAATTGTGCTTGATTGTGTCCGTCACATCTACTGGAAACTTTGCCCTGTTGTCCTCAGCAGTTTTTCTTAGGGCGAAACTAGCGCAGCTGGGCGATGATATTGCACCGAATAGATGAACAGTCATTCTGTATTCAGTGAGATGCTGTGTTAGTTCACCAGTTGGCCACCACAGGAAGCGGAGAAAATCGACATCCTGTTTTGTCACTTTAACTTGATGATACATCGCCTGGATATCAGCCATCACTGCTACAGACTTCTTGACGAAACCTTGTCAGAACTCCAAGCAATGAATTCGTCAAATCAGGTCCCTGAAGTAGCTGACTATTGAGCGACATCCCCTTGAAGCTTGCACCGCAGTCAAATACTACCCTCAAGGTTCCCTTTTTTGGATGATACACGCCATGATGCGGGATGTACCAGACTTTACCTTCTTTTCCTATCAGTTGATTTTCTGGCACCTTTTCTGCATATCCTTTATTTATAACATCACTGAGAAAGTGAGTGTATTCTTCTTTAAAGGTAGCATTTTTCTTGAATTTCCTTTTCAAACAGAGAGCTCTTTGTTCAGCTACCTGACGGTTGTTAAGCATGGTAACATTTTCCTCCCTGAAAGGTAATCTCATGCAGTAATGACCGTTGTGAAGTTCAGCTGAACGGTTCATGATTTCCATAAACTTGAGGTCTTCTCTGGACATTTCTGGCTTTTCCTCTGTTGCTTTCTCATTAAAGTCGTGGTTGTATTGCTTCACCAACAATTCCTCTATGTTAGCAATAGATATTCGGTTGACTGTAATAATAGGATCGCTGCTCCCAGTTTCGTTATCTCCTCTCAGTGGTCCATTGATAACCCACCCCAATAGGGTTCTGACAGCATAGGGTCCTCCATCCTTGCTGTTTACCACTTCCCATGGTTCCATTACTCTTGAAACGTTAGTTCCAATCAACAGCTCCACGTCAGCATTGATGACAGGAATTTCCACTGAGTGTAAATGTGGCCAGGCACTTAACTCTTCTTGTCGTGGAATGTTATCATGAGTCACAGGCATCTCATATTGTGTAAATACATCAGGTAATTCAAAGAAAGTGTTACTATTGAGTGCAGATACCTCCAGTCCTGAGATAACATAACTGTCGACAAACTTTTCTTGGCTCATGGTTTTCAACAGGATCTTGGCGTTCTTTCCTCTCACCTTTAGTTCCTTCATGAGTCGCTCAGAGCAGAAAGTGGCTGTACTGCCGGGATCTAAAAATGCATACGTTTTTAGCATCTTACTGCCTTTTACAGCCTTGATTTGTACAGGCACAATTGGCAAAACACAGTCTTGTGCCCCGGCCCCTATATGGCCACAAGTCTTAGGAGAAACTGCATGACTTATTTCTTGGTGTGTGTTCTCTGATTTAATTTCCTTTTCCTTTGAATGGATGTGGAGGCAGGTAGGATGTTTAAGGTTACACAACTTGCAAGACAGACGTCTATGACAATCTTTGCTCATATGTCCAACAGTCAAACACCCAAAACAAACACCTTTCACCTTTAAAAAGTCAATTTTCTCTCTGTGCAGCTTCTTCTCCATTCTGGGGCACAACTCCAATCTGTGACCCTCCTCACACAGCAGACACGACACCTTAGTTGATTTATCAGTTACATTGTTCTCTTTTTGCACTTGACGTGTGTTTCCAGTATTGACAGCTTCCACTGAAGTAGCAAAACTGCTTCCCCTTCCCTTGAAGCGAACCTGTGAGACTTTATGTCCAACGTTATATTTTGGTGGCAAGATGGATGTGTCCTGAATGTTTCCAAAGAGTGGATCAGAGGCAATGGATACTTGCCTCTCCAAAAAACTGACAATGTCACTGAAACCGGCTTGACGACAGTGCTTCTCCTGCAACTCATAGGCAGTGTTTCTCCACCTTTCCCTCAATTTATACGGGAGTTTCATGACTATAGCACGCATGTTGGATGGCATATTCATCTCTGTCATGTAACTAATGTCCTCCATTGCATTACAACAAACCCGTAGAAACAAAACAAAGGCTCGCAAGCCCTTGACATCTTCTGCTTTCACTGGTGACCATCCCAGAGCTTTCTCCATATAAGCTGTGGCTATACTTTGTTCATTTCCAAACTGTTTCTGAAGAAGTGCCTTAGCTCTTTGATACCCTCTTTCAGGTGGCATGTGTTGACAGCTCTTGACCAGCTCCTTAGGTTGTCCTTTGGTGTACTGCTCTAAAAAGTACAAACAATCTATACTGCTAGCAGTCTTTCCCTCCACTCCATTTTCAAAAGCTCTTATGAATGTGCTATACTCAAGAGGGTCTCCATCAAAGGTTGGTATATCCCTTGGGGGTAATGATAGTGAAGACTGCTGCTGCACTAGTAAGGCAGTTATGTCGTTTTGCCTCTGCATAATAGTGAGAAGATTTTGATTTTCTTGTTCCACATTGTTTTGCACTAAACCATCTCGCTGTATGGACTCCTGTGTGGAAAGCATAGCCGTTTCCTGGGTGTGATATGTGGTGTGATTGGTTTGCTGAGATTTTGGAGGCATGCTTGTTTTGTACTGCAAAGCATGCTCTTTTGTTCCATCTTGGTGTAAACTGGTTTCCTTACGTCGTGCCCCCATTGACACCATGGCTTTGCTGCTGGCTTTTGGTAGATGATTGAACTGATAGCTTGAATCCTTGGGACATGTCTCCATTGACACCGTGGCTTTGCTGCCTCCTTTTGATAGATGATTGAACTGATGGCTTGAATCCTTGGGAGATGTCTCCATTGACACAGTGGTTTTGCTGCCTCCTTTTGGTGGATGATTGAACTGATGGCTTGAACTTTGTGGAACAAATTCCATAGCAGAGGATCTGAGAGAGGACTTGTATTTTGACCCTTTCAGATATGAATTCATTCCATCAGAACGTGCACTGGAGCTTTGCACATCAGAACCGCTGTACTTAAGCACCTTAACCTTTGCTGTATGAGCAGCAATTTGACTCTGCAATTCAAGCGTCTCCTTCCTTTGTCTAATTTGTTCCTCCTGTACCTCCAGTTCATGCTTTTCTTTTAAGGTAGCTGCCATAGCAAGAAGAGCGGCCCTTTCAGCCTCTGCTTTGAGGTAAGCAGAGGAGGTTGATGACCTCAAAGACCTGTGGCTGGAGCATGAAGCTGCTTTGCCCATTTTACCACCAACGTTAGAAACACTGTCATTTGGACCAATATCATCAGTGATCACAGTCATGTTTTGCACAATATTGTCACCATCATCATTACCATTATCATCATCATTGCATTGCTCCTTATTGTCAAGCAACCACTCTTTAATCCTTCTAATTATTTCTGTATTGCTGTTCATTTGAGTTTCAAACCAAGTATTTTGTTTTGACATTTCCTCCTTTGGTAGCAATGGTTTCAATGATTCATGCAACTCTGTTGTTTCCACAACCATTTTTAGAAAAGTATCATATATGATCTGTACCTCGGACACCTTTTCTTTTGAAAGCATCAGTTGCTCAACTTCCTTTCTTAGTTTGTAAAGTTTCTTTATCCTAAGGTTCCTTTCCTTTTGATGTGATAATATTTCTTCTTCTAAAGCTTTAACCGTGAGTTTAACTGGTCTTTTACCAAGTTCATTCTCCGTTTCACTTTGATTGACAGGTGCATTCAAATCCACGTTACTCATTTTGATAATGATTTAGACAAGCTGCCAAAAGTTTTATTTTAGAATTGAAGCAGGATTTCCCTATATCCTGATTGTGAGAAGTCCTCTCTTCAACACAGCTTATAACAATTCAAAACAGTCCTACCGTTATTCTGCCGTGTTGTTTGTTTAGCCGACTTTCCTTTATCAGCGTCCAATTTCTCCTGTTAGCGTTCGCTGATTGGAATCAGCTGGAGAGCTGTACAACACCCGTCGGATACTTCCATTAAAGCGTAGTTTTTCAACTTTTATGTAGTGGCGATCGTACCACAAAATACAGCCACTTGAGGGAATATGAAGTCATCTCCAACTCGTTTGAGTGCAATGAATCAGGTCTGCCATGACATGCGATTAACAGTTCAATTTATTGATAACATTACTTAAAACACATTACTGCTTGCAGTTCTGATGTTAGTTGAGCTCGTATGCAAAACAGTAAACAGCATGCTAAAGACAGGACATGATAACCTCCATTAAGCCAAAAACACATGCACGCAAGCACGGTTGAAAAACTGTGTGGCTTCCCCAAGTCCTAATTCCCTCACGCCATTCACCTGTGACTTCCTCATATAGTCTCCGCAATACTGTGATGCCTTGCCTATGCCCCCTGGTGTGCAAGTGGAAGAGTGTCACCCCTATATGACTAATACTAACAAAACACACACATCAAAATTGGCTACAACATAGAGAGTCCATAAAAGCAACGAGACAAAACATTTCAACAACATTTTTGAGGAATTAGGTGATTCAGATTTGTCTTTGCACAGCTACTAGAAGATTTACAACTGTCAGACTGTCGTCACGCTCAGTTTGAGCCTGCGCAGTCGCTCAGACATCAGACCGGAAGTGCAATAATCGGGCATCAGTCTTCTCCGTTGAAATCAATGGGGTCGCTGTGTCCATTTCTTTTACTGTCTATGCTTTTAACCCTGGGAGTAAGTAATGAGGAATGAAGTAATGGAGTAATGAAACCCGGAGTAATGAAACCCTGTCCAGACCAGGATTAAAGTCGCCCTTGTGCTGTTAATCCCACATTGCAGTTCCAAACTTGCACAGAGTGAAACAATACAGTGTTAGAATGTTACGGCTAGATGCATAGCAACCAAGGTTATTATAGTTTTGCATTTTTCATTAGTTTTTATTTTTATTTCGTTTTGAATTTTTATTTTCAAATTCAGTTTAGTTTTAATTAGTTTTAAAAGTGGGTTTACTAGTTTAGGTTTCTATTTTTTGAAAATGCTAAGTTTTAGTTTAGTTTTTATTAGTTTTAGTGTTCGTTTTAGTCTTTTTTTTGTAGTTTGGGTCATTTGTCAGGGGCAAGGTTGAAAAAGGTCAGAAAAAGAATTATAACTCAACAAAAACATCATACAATTTTAGAAATATCTATTCAACATTAAAACCAGTACATAAAATGTAGCCTACAATGTGAAATTCCTTTACCGTACCAACAATCTACAATATCTTATATATAAAAATCCCACAGCTTTACAATTTCCACACCCTATAGGGGAGAGCGGAGCACAACGCAACGCTTTTTGACTTTCTCAGTTTGTGTAAATTCTACTAAGGGTTTAGAGTATTTATTTTTTTTCTTTCTTTCTTTCTTTCTTTCTTTCTTTCTTTCTTTCTTTCTTTCTTTCTTTCTTTCTTTCTTTCTTTCTTTCTTTCTCTTTCTTTCTTTCTTTCTACCTAATCTTTCATTCTTTTTTTTTCTATCTAGTCTTTATTTTCTTTCTCTTTCTTTTCTTTCTTTCTTTCTTTCTTTCTTTTCTTTCTTTCTTTTCTTTCTTTCTTTCTCTCTCTACTTTCTTTCTTTCTTTTCTATCATCTTTCTTTCTCTTCTACTCTTTCTTTCTTTCTACTCTTTCTTACTCTTTCTTTCTTTCTTTCTTTCTTTCTTTCTTTCTTTCTTTCTTTCTTTCTTCTTTCTTTCTTTCTTTCTTTCTTTTTCTTCTTTCTTTCTTTCTTTCTACTCTTTCTTTCTGTTCTTTCTGTCTTCTGAAAGGTGTTCTAATTCCGTCTTTCTTTCTCTTCTAACCTGTCTTTCTTTTTAACTAATCTTTCTTTTCTTTCTAACTTATCATTTTCTTTCTAACTAATAATTATTTTTTTCTAATCTTTCTTTCATTCATTCTAACTAGTCTTTTTTTCTTTCTAACTAATTCTTTCATTCTTTCTAACTAATCTTTCTTTCTAACTAATATTTCTTTTATTGAAACAAGTTTTTCTATCATCTAAAGAATCATTTCTTTCTTCTTTCTTTCTAACTATTCTTATAATTTCTAATTCATTATCCATCAAACCTCAAACTCTCTGATCTAGTCTTAAACTCTACTCAAAGCTTGTCTCATCAAACTTTTTATTAATTACAAATTAAAATAATTATTTTAAATATTCTAATCTGTAGACACTTCAAATTTATGTAAATGAAAAAGTAACTCACAGAGCTTTTCTGTAGTTCCTCAGAGCAGGTAACAGTCTCCTTTGACTCTCCTTTGATGATCTGACATTGAACTTTTTAAGGTCAAACTCATCCATCACCTCCTCTGACATCAGGATCATGTTTGCCAAAGTTGAACATTGTGCAAGAGAAAGGTTTTTGTTGTTTGTTCCAGATTTTAAAAATGCCTGCATTTCTTCAACAAGAGAATTATCCTTCATCTCAATCAAGCAGTGTGACAGATTCATCCATCTTTCAGGACTGACATTGTCTTTTTTGTTTTTTGATTGTTTGATTTAAGGTTTTTGATTATTTTTTTGATGCTCTCTGGGTTGTTCTCTGTGTGAATCAGCACATCCTGTAAGAGTCTCTGATTGGACTCCAGTGAGATGCCATGAAGGAATCGAAGGAAAAGATCCAGGTGTCCATTTTTACTCTTCAAGGCTTTATTCATTGCTCCCTTCAGAAACACATCCAGAGAAACATTCCCAGACTGAGTTCTGGACTTTCCTTTGAGGAACATTTTCATAACTTCACTGTTCTTGTGTAAATAACAGAAAAACACATACAGTGCTGCAAAAAACTCCTGAAAGCTGAGATGTACAAAGCTGTAAACCTTCCTGTGATAAATCACAGATTCCTCCCTAAAGATCTCAGTGCAAATCCCAGAATACACTGAGGCGTCAGTGACGTCTATGCCGCTCTCAATCAGGTCCTCCTCATAGAACATCACATTGCCCTTCATCAGCTGATTGAAAGCCAGTTCAGCAAGTTTCACAATCACGTCTCTGTTGGACTGCAGGAGTTTCTCTGGATCTCTCTCTTCATACTTCTGGTTCCTCATATGAGTTTGAATGAGCAGGAAGTGGATGTACATTTCAGTCAGAGTTTGAGGGATTTCTGCTCTGAGATCTTGTTTCAGGATGTTTTGAAGCACAGTGGCTGAGATCCAGCAGAAGACGGGTATGTGACACATGATGTGGAGGCTTCTTGCTCTTCTGATGTGTGAGATGATTCTGCTGGCTTGATGCTCATCACTGATTCTCTTCCTGAAATATTCCTCCTTCTGAGGGTCATTGAATCCCTGAATTTCTGTCACACGGTTGATGTATTTGGAGGGGATCTGATTGGCTGCTGCTGGTCTGGTGGTGATCCAGATGAGAGCAGAGGGAAGCAGATCTCCTTTCATGAGGTTTGACATCAACACACCCACAGATGAAGACTCAGTCACATCAGAAACTTTCTCACTGTCTGAAAACATCAGTGTCAATCTGCTTTCATCCAGACCATCAAAGATGAACACAACTGTACATTCATCATACATCTCTGAGTCCAGATCTTGAAGTTCAGGATGAAAGTCCAGCAGAAGTCTGTGAAGACTGTACTGATGATCTTTAATCAAGTTCAGCTCTCTAAATGGAAGCACAAACATGAAATCTACATCCTGATTGGCTTTTCCCTCGGCCCAGTCCAGAATGAACTTCTGCACAGAGACGGTTTTCCCG
This sequence comes from Hybognathus amarus, assembly GCA_030378365.1. Taxonomy (NCBI): domain Eukaryota; kingdom Metazoa; phylum Chordata; class Actinopteri; order Cypriniformes; family Leuciscidae; genus Hybognathus; species Hybognathus amarus. The sequence continues at coordinate 7,893 of JAQIUQ010003344.1, forward strand.
ATTCCAGCGATGCCTTTAGTAAGAACAGTCTTGATTTTGTCTTTCTTCTCTCTTCTCTTCTCCTCATATCCTGGTTCAGGTGAAGGATCAAAGATGTCATTGCAGTGGATTGGAGTGTCTTGGAGTGTCTTGTAACTTTTCTCCATCTGTAGCACCTCATGTTCTTCATTCACTCCTTCACTCTCTCCCTCTATGATGTACAGCTGTGTGTAAATCCTGTTCAGGAGAGTCTGATTCTCTTGTAGTTTGATTCCCTCAAATAAGCTCTCATACTTGTTCTTCATGCTGGTTTTGTGCTGGTCTTTGACTCTCTGCAGATCATCATGCACTGGCTGGTGAGAATCGAGCTGCAGGGCCGCTTCTGTGTCATGATGACTGATGTGTTTCTGACAGGAGGAGGATGTGCTGGTCTGACAGGACACATATCGGATCTGCTCAGCTCTCTCACCACTGAAAACACATTAAGATGAACAGACACACAAACATATTTGTTAAAAATAAAGAAAATATTTAAACATGTCTAATATGAAAATCATACCATATGTAGAAATAAGTGTTGGATCTGTCCAACAGATTTCTATCTATTGTGGCCAACTGACTGCCTAATATACAACATGGAGTTCCTCAAAGTTCTCACACAGATTTTAAATACCCATGTTTCCAACAAACTGTAAATTATGCACATCAGGCATTTAAGGGCAGATAATTATCTGCATATTAAAAGTAAAGAGACATCAATATTTCAGTAGTAAAACTTTAAAATACAAAAAGAATTTTTAAAAAAAGAGAGAAAGAAGGCTAAAATTCTCAAGAAGGCCTCGCTGCAGCCTGTAGAACGATGACATAGTGGATCAGGTACTGGCCTTTGTTACAAGCATCCGTGGTGGTGTGTTTTGGTGACTTCATATTTGCATTGACACTAGAGTTGGTGAACATCCTTTTGCATCCATTTTGTTTTTTTTGTTTTATGGCTCATTTCTCATTGATTCTTAACTCTAATCGCTGTAATTAGTGGTGCTTGCAAAGCAACACTATTGTTCTCTTGCATACTTTTTTTTTTTAAACTTCCGCCGCTTTATGGCACGCTACTCCTCCCGCAGTTTTTGTCACAGACCCATGGGTGAGGCGTCAATATCGACCGGCTCATTTAGGAGAGGTGTGCTATGACTTTTATAAGGGATCGGGGGTACAATGTTCGCCCCAGGGCGAAAGAGCGACAGAAAAATCCCATTGACTTAAAGGGGGGGTTGACTGCGAAATCACTTTTTTGATTTTAAATAGTGTGTAATGTTGCGGTTGGTGCATGAACAGTATCTGCAAATTTGCAGCGCTGAAAGTTTAGTGTAAGCAGAGATTTCGTCTTTTAAAAATCAGGAAGTATAATTGCCTACAAAAACGACTTGATTGGGACTATAGCTGGGTTGTGGTATGTCACTAACCTACACATTTGCATCAACCCCTCCCTCCGGAATATGCAGGAATTAGGGCATACGCATATTTATGCGGTCGAGTGAGTTGTGTTCACCCAGCTGTCAGGTTTTCTGTGTTTCGAGCTTCCCACAGACGCTATACTTCGACAACAATGGATACAATTTATGTTTGATTATGTTCCTGAAAGTGACGATCATAATCTAGCTCTCTGTGCTGCGCATTTACAGAAGACAGCTTCCAGAATCTCCAGGAGTTCAACACCGGATTCAACAAGAAACTGTTTCTAAAAACATGAAGCAGATCCAACTTTAAACAAGAGGCACAGTTGTTGAGCCACAACCTGTAGTAGGCTAAGACTTCATCATTTTAAATGTATTTGCATGTATAATTCCAGACGTAGCCTTGTGTTTTATTATTTTTCAAAGGCCAGCGCTGCTTTATAGGCACTAGGCTACGATTTATGCTATTTTTGTGTTTACTGACAAACTCGTACAAACATGAAGTACTAATGTTGTAAATGTATTTTTCATGTTAAATATGTTTTATGACGTTATTTTCGATTCTATCAAGAACATAATCTAATGCCAACGCTGTTTGATATATATCACATTAGTAGCCAGTCAGTTGCTATTGTTGCCAGTCAGATGCTATTGAGTAAAACAAACTAGGGATGGGCATTTTTCAAAAATATTGCATTCGAATATTCGGGCTCATAAAAATCGAATATTTGAAAATCGTTTATTTAAATTATGTTTAACGAAAAAGACGTTATTTTTAAGTTTTTTTTTTATTACGTTTTTGTCACCATTTCTGGACAAGCTTACAATTAGGCAATACACAACAAGCTTACAATAGTAATTAAAGTTTTCTTTTAGTTGAAAACATTAAACAGTAGGCCTATGTGTAAACAAAAAATATATATAAAAAAGCATTATTAAAAGCATGCTCAAGCAGCGCGAGCGAAAAAAACCCTAATAAAGCAGATTGCGTCAGATATCGTACAGAACATACATACACGAGTCAACAAATGATTGATTATCGTGTTTATATTGTTTCACGTTTATGTTGAGAAAAACAATAATATCTAACGTTACATGCAGGGGCGCCGCCAGCACTTTATGCTCGAGCTGAGAAAGACGCGCGCTGACAGACGTTTCAGAGACACAAAGAGAACGGTGTTTCTAACAGCACTTTGCATTTTCTGTTCTTAAACCGGTCTCCTCAACGAAAACTTAAAGAAAATATGTCTCAAAATCATTTTGCTATTAGATAAGTTAACATCTTTGATCACGCGGGTCCAGCTGCGCTTACCTGCAGTTGTGATGCAATGATGAACAGCTGTCTTTCCTCACTTCGACTGTTTGGATTTCATGTGATTTCTCATGGTGATGATATCATAACTCAGGTTAATTAAATGATTTGATCAAAAGTAATTCCGTTTAGTAAGATCCTTTTCAAGTAACGTTAATTCCAAACTTCGTGAGGCAGACGACAACATTATGTGATCAAATACAGACAACTTGTTAACACACTCCACAGCGCCATCCAGTGCATTTAATTATAACTGCGAGTTAGTTCTTAGGATTTATCATGGGCTCGCTGCATTTACGGCCAGCAAAGCAACGTATTCAAAATTCGAATAGTATTTTATTTTTCGAATAATAATTACATATTCGAATATTCGAAAATTCTAATATTCGTGCACATACCCTAAAACAAACGTGTATAAAGTTAAAAACTGTAGCAAATTATCATTCAGAAACGTTTAGTAAGAGCCGTGTGTGGTGAGGTTCTGTTTGACTCTCTTCATTGCGGCTTTCTCGGTCTGATTCTGCCTCACTGATACTGCAGTTCGAACACATATTTAACATCTGGACTCTGGAGCTGAGCTCATGAACATGCACATTACGCTCGTGCAAGGTAATGGGCGCCTAACCTTCCGGACAGCGTGAGCGACAGTTCAGCCAATCACAACACACCGGGCCAAACTAACCAATCTGAGCCCACCACGTGTTTCTGAGGGAGTGTTTTCATAGACTCAGGAAGTCAACCGCTCGTCAGGGGACAGAGGAGAGCGCGGCTGACAATAAAGGTGAATTTTATGAAAAATAAGACTTAAAAAAAAGAAAAACCACGAATATATGTTATATTGCACCCATAAACACAATCATGCGAAGAAAAAGCAAGTCAACCCCCCTTTTAATTTTTATAATGTTGATATTTATGCTTTAATTTTCATGTAACTTATTTTAAACTTATTTCATGTAAATTACATTGGGTTTTTTTTCTGTAGTATTTCCTTCACCACAAAATCATTTTTTATCAGGAATAGAAGTAGCAGTTTTTTATCATCTCTTTAATAATTTTAATTTGCACAACATTTGGTAATTTATGGTGATTTTTTCCCCTGTGTGGAGTAAAATATTAAAAATTATATAATTTAAGATCAGATGCTGAAAGAAAGCTACTCAGAAAATGATGCACAAAGAATGACAGCTATACTTTAACTAAAATAGGTCAAATGTTCAAGTTCCTATTCCTATTTCACTATTAATATTTCAGTAATTGATGTATTTGTCTGAATATAATTTCTTTCTTTCTTTCTTTCTTTCTTTTCTTTCTTTCTTTCTTTCTTTCTTTCTTTCTTTCTTTCTTTCTTTCTTTCTTTCTTTCTTTCTTTCTTTCTTTCTTTCTTTCTTTCTTTCTTTCTTTCTTTCTTTCTTTTCTTTCTTTCTTTCTTCTTTCTTTCTCTCTTCTTTAACCTATCCAGTATGTATGATCCAGCTATGTCATTACAATGGCACAATAATTAACAAGATAATAAACAGCTGGCTTACTTTTCCATTTGTTAAATTTCCATTCCATTTGTTGGTAAATATCATATATTAAAGGATTAATTCCGGTATTTAACACCTATTTAATGTCTGTTTTGTAGCTTTGTTTTGAATGAAATAGAGTGGTGGACTTAGAAATTTTGACAATGGGTCCTGTTTTGACTTTTGACTTTTTTCAATCGCCAGTGACAGCTTTACACTGGCAAAACTGTGCAACTCACCGAGTGGTTGGTGGTGTTCGTTGATGTTCCAAAACAAGTAGCGCAGTGAAATACCGTTTCTGTCGTGTTTTATTTGTCATTGTTTTCAAATCGCATTAATGTCTGCTGGAGGACTCAGTGCTCGTTGATATTACTGCAGCTAGCTACTGGAAACGGAAAAGGGTCTGTTTACATTTGGTTGTAAGTCTTTTCGCTTGGTTCTCCGTCTTGCTATATTCAACCATAGTTATCCATATAAAGGCTAAGATGTCTCATAGCGGAGTCTTTGTCGATCATCACCGGGGGCCATCTTGTCACAGGCAGGCTTTCTGGCTGCACTCTGTAGTATCTGATGTAAGATGAGTGATCAGCACGAACACAAATACTCTTATCTCATTGAAATCTTGACGGATTTACAAACGGTTTGGTTTCTTACAAACGTTATCAACCTTGCTATAATTCTCTGGATGATTATTTATTTATACACTTATTATTCATAAGTATGCAGTGTCATAACTACATCTCTGATGTTTATAACAAACCAAACCATTTGAAAATCTGTAGAAAATTAAGCAAGTTGGTGACCAAGTAGGTGATTTTAAAAGTACATGTACCATTAAAACATTGTTACAGAGTGAGCGAGCTGCCTGTGACAAGATGGCCGCCAGGTGCAACGTCGACCTGCATTGGCCTGCAGCGCAGATGAGATATCTAGCCTTCAAAAATCTAAAAGTTAAACAAACATCTTAATGATGTTTTCTTTACATGTGAAATAAAGAAAACAGTTACAAACTGAAACAGGAAGTGTTTCTGGACCAGTGTTGTTTACATCTTGTGAAATGGTCTATATGGATATCTCTATGTATTCAACCATGTATTTGACTGTGCCTGTGACTTTTTCACGGTGCGCTGGACACCGTAGTTCCGATCACAGCGTCCTGGTTGTCGCCATCAAGTTGTTGGGAGTGTGATAGTTCCACTATAGCAAACAACACAGATTGAAATCATACATTGCGCCGATATATTTGTTTTTAATCATCAACGAACACCACCAACCACTCGGTGAGTTGCACAGTTTTGAAAATGAACGTTAAGGGTTGTTTTAAGGACATGTTTGTGCATGCCCATAGACACCCAGTCAAAAGCTGTCACAGGCGATTCTAAAATAGTCAAAAAGTTCAGAAACATGACCCATTGTCAAAATTTCTAAGTCCACCACTCTATTTCATTTAAAACAAACTACAAAATAGACTCAAGGTGTTACATACCGGAATTATCCTTTAAGTTGGGTGCCCACCTTTGAGAAATCAGCCATATTTATAATGAAACCATCATATTAAAAAAAATTATATCTAAAAATTATAAAATGATATAAAAAAATCATATCATCACAATAATATCACAATAATTGTTACTACTGTAAAGCCCTCAAAGCTTTCAGAATCTTTAGTTTTTAAATATTTTTTTCTCTTTTAATGACAGTATTTTTATTATATATATTTTTATTAAGGTATATAATTTATTATTTATATAAGGAACACGCCAACTTTTTGGGACTTTGGCTTATTCACCGTATCCCAGAGTTAGATAGGTGCATACATTCCCTTCTCATCACCATGCGTGCAGTAACTCTGTCTGACGCACCCACCGCTAGCCTAGCTTAGCGCAAAGACTGGATGTAAATGGTTGCAGCTAGCATACTAATCCCAAATAAGTGACAAAATAACGCAAACATTTTCCTATTTATATGTTGTGATTTGTATAGTCACAGTGTGTACAAATAACAAGGTCACATGAGACACAGCCATCTTTTAACCGTATATATATTGGGAACTATATTCTCAGAAGGCGAAGCACTGCTACTTGGGCAGAGGCTGAGGTTAATGATGCTAACTAGTTATCTGGATTCCAAGACTATCATCTATAGATATGTTCAATTTGGATACATTTTTTTATACAGCCTTTTTGCTCTTTATTTTAACAACTATTTGTGCACCCATACACACACTTGTTTTTGCCTTTATGCGTGTTATTGACAGTTTTTAGGGGGGATGAACCAATATAATATCTTGACTGCCCAGACAGCCCTGAACTTCATGATACTCACGCAGGGTCAGAGGTCACAGCAGGTCCATCACTGAGATTAGGGGGAATACCCATGGAGTTATTACTCTTCATGGACACACAGCTGAATACTGGAGATGCTGCTCTCTGAGTGTGAACAGACGCCTCCTCCTCTCTCTCCTCACACACACTCATTTTAGAGGTACTGTTCTCCTGCTCCTTGATGTGACACTTTACTTAAAGGCCTGAATGTGGACACAGAGGACATGCACAAAATACAATTGATTTTTGACACATGGCATTTAATTAATTTTAACTTAAAGTAAAAAAACAAAAAGTTAGTTGTGTTTGTTAAGAGCAACATGTCAGCCACACTTTCAAACGCAGTTTAAACACTGGACCTTCAATGTGACACTGCTGAACTCTAACAGGTATTTTCACAATCCGTTTTTTCTTACATTAAATAGTTTACCTTTACTTTATTCAATGCAGAACTAGTTGTTACGTTAACTGGAATTGGAAATGCAGATTAGACAATCTCGTAGACTCATAATAGCATACAAATCCAAAAAAAAAGAATAATCCTCGGGCTGTGATGTGCAATACAGTTTTGTAACTCTGTGTTTGTTTTCAGAAATGATAACAGTCGTTTTATAATAGTGCTTATGTGATAACACGATTTTTGATGATCTTCTGCAACTTTTCTGAGCGAGGGGATGGGGGGGGGCATACTTTACTTTAGAAGCAATTAAATAGCCTTATTATTAGCCTGTTTTTGCGGTGAAATTTATGCCTATTCCTCCATGCACCCCGTATTTAAGCAGAAATTAATGTGCAATTTAGTCAACCAGAAAAATATTTTGTATATGGTAACTTAATCAATACATTTACTATTTAATTAGTTATAAGTATCAAGTTATTTATATTTAATTTGTTGAGTTAACAATTAGTTCTGATTTAATAAAATAATAAACATGATTTGTTAATAATGAAAATGATTCAAATTTTAAAATGAATTAAAATAAAAATGATTGTTTGATTTTTTTAAAGAATGCATGGTAAGACATTTGTGCTAGTCTAGGTTATAGCCTAAAGGTATAGTTTATATTTTCTATATTTTGCTAGCCAGGTCATTCCAGAAGTTGGAGACGTTTCATGTCCCACCTATGATATTTAAAATAATCTATGTACAATATACAAAAAATTTAATTAATGTGTAAAAAAAACATTTGTCCTAAGACAAAATATAAATAGACTTGACGATTTTTTTCTTCAAAAATATTATTGAAAATAAAAAAAAGTCTCTAGTACCCACTGGGGATGCTTCAGATCGATCGGCCAGAGATCGGTATCGGCTGATCATAACAATTTTTGACTTGATTCGGTAACTCACTAACTTGGCCGATCTTACAAACCGATCGCGATTTGATGACGTCAACGCGTGAGGACGTACGTGATACTTATATTGGAGAATGTTTAATTAAACCTTATTTGTTACATCAGACTTCTCCATGTTGGAGTTTAAATGTTTCCATTTATTTTATTCTCTTTAACATTGAACAATGTTTAATTAAACCTAATGAGTTGAATCAAACCACTTCAATTTGTTCTTTTAAGAGTTTAAATGTTGTTTGATTTTTTTTATTTTTTATTTTGTCCTGCTCAGACTTGTATTGGACGATGTTTAAGTTACATCAGACTTCTCCATTTTAGGAGACTAAATGTTTATTTTGTCCTCCACAGTATTGGACAATGTTTAAATAAACCTTATGAGCTGCATTAAACTGTTCCATTTTGTTTATTTGTCTTATATTAAGTCAATTAAGCATCAGAATCGGTATCGTTATCGGCCGATCACCATGACAAGAAATCTGTACTCGGTATCGGCTGCAAAAATCCTGATCGGAGCATCTCCTAGTACCCACTTTAGTGCCATTTTTCTCTTGTCCCGCCTTCTAGATGACCAAATTGAATGTTAAATACAACTGTTAAAATGCCTTTTAAATATCCTTTTTTGTGTGATTTTGTTTATATATGCCTCTTTTTATTGTTAAACCAATTTTTGAAATGATAGAAATGTTGCAATAAAGTTATGTCCCATAACATACATGCAACCCTGTTACCGAAACATATTTAGCCTGGCAGAAGAAGAAAAAAACAATGATTGACATGATTCACAGGAAATGACATCACTAAGCAGTTTGCTGCCAGAATGGGAAGAAGAAAGGTATGTTCTCTTTTCGATTTTTCATATTACTATACAACTTTTAGCATTGATTGAATGTCATTCTAACCAATGCAACCCTGTTACTCTTAAAGGTGCCATCTGCCATAAAAAATCGAATCATACTCCATATTCCATACCAGATGGGGGCAGAATACCTCCAGTAAGTGAGTTGTGCCGCAGCTGCTCTCTCTCCCTCGTGCATATTAATCAAATCATTTGACACGATAGTAAAAGGTTGGAAGACCGCAGTTTCACGTGGAGCATTTGGAGATTTTTAGAGATCAGAGACTCAATGAACAACATCTCAACACTAAATTATAAAGGCCGTCTCATAGATGCCTGTATAAAATATAAGCCGGTGCATTTCGACGATATGGGAAAATAAAAGCCCAGGCTATCATTTGTAGTTTTATGCCATTCGTTTTGTTTATATTACATTTTTATTGTTAGTTTGAATTAATTTGACAAAGAGCATTCGCTGATGTTGAGCTAGCGCCATTCAGGGCTGCCATTACATTCGCAGCCTGACTCATATGAGTATTCACTGTGCGGCGGCTCGCTGACAGCAACGGCTGGCTGTTTTGAATGAGACGACCCGGTTACTGTGAAACGAGGAGCGCGTTATGAACATTCTGTGACGCGCGAGCAGCGCAGTGTGTCTGTTAAGAGTGAGCGCTCGTGAGCGGGAGACACACATAACCTGATTTATATGAGGTTGAACTGGCCGTGTGACAAAGCGGGCATAAGATGGACACGAGCGCGAGTTCGCGGGCGAATTTAGTAACGCGGAGCGCTGTAAACTAATTGATCCATATATAAGGCGCTCCGGATTATAAGGCGCACTGTCGTTTTTGAGAAGATTAAAGGCTTTTAAGTGCACCTTATAGTGCGGAAAATACGGGTAGTTATGATATATTAAAAAATCTCAGCTCTACAGATTCTGTCAACTTTATTACGCAATTCAAACAATACATACACTTTTGGTTCAGGCTGGGCAATATGGCCAACAAAATTATCACGATAATTTTTCTTATATTAGTCGAATATCGATAATTATCACGATATATGTTAAATCTTTATTTCTTTCAATGTCGAATTGTTCGAAATAGAGGAAATGTCGAAATGAGTTTCGTTCCGCTTTTGGCGTATAAACATTTATCGAACATTTATCGACCTCTCGATATCGTTTCTATCGAGAAAATTCTATCGCGATAAGTTATCGTTATCGTTTTCTCGCCCAGCCCTACTTTTGGTGCTTGTAAATGTTACAGGACAGATCCCTAGCGCACGTGAACCGAACACGAACACTGTTGAAAGATACAGTATGTTACAACTTACCAGAATGTATTCCTCATGCATAATATTGACCAATCATTTTTTGAACTCTTCCCTGAACTGAAATGTAGTAGTGGGCTGTACTTTCCATACGACTGACATCAGGTTCAAGGACACCCACAAGCCGTGTGTTTACTCGTGTATTTCAGTTCGGGTGGTGGTATATGTTGCCCGCTCGATACCGCCTCCCATGGCCCAAACTGGTATTATGACAACTGCCGGGCCAGGGCTAGTAATTTAGCATGCTAATTCAGGTTAATATCTCGGCAGCACTATAACTTGTCATTTTTAATGAAATCATCGACCTTATTTCTTTTTATTCTTTTGATGCGTGAAGTTCATTTTTGGGATATTTTAACTTCAATTATTACAGATGTGCACCTTTAATATCAGAATAAGACAAATTAATTTAAAGGTTTTCTTCTTCTTACATAAGTAAGTTTGTCCTAAAAATGACAGAAAGAGCTGGCTAAATAGCTAGCTTTTATTCATGAGAAAAAGCCAATTTTAGCATTAATTTACAACCTTGTTACTCACATCCCTGTTACCATAATTACCAGATGAACTGACATAGACCAACGGATGGACTGTTACAAGATGTTATTAAATTTTATTTAACAGTGTTCCTGATCATTTGTCACTTTATTGACCTGATCTTTAATCAGAAGTAATGTATCTATCCAACCCCTGTAGCTATTCGCTAGCCTGACTTCGTCATACTCATATTCTGGTCAGTATGAGCCTGAGACCGCTCCATTGGGCTCTTGATTATGAGGTGTGTCTTAACTCGAACCAGGAAAAAAACAAAAACCTCTGCACTCAATTGGATAGTTGGTAGACCTACAACCAATCAGAGCAACGCAGTAAGTCAAATACTTTGCATATCATAGTTGTCAACAACAGAACTTACTTATTTTAGAAGTAAAATAACGAGTGTTGCTTCTTTCACTTGGTCCTTCATGAGAGTGACGAAAGGAGAAACCACAACGACCACAAGCTTTTCATTACGTCCCATCTTCTTAGCGACCATCAGAGCCAGCTGATAAGCTACACTTTTGCCGAATATCTTTCCGATCGACAAATGCCTTGATTGCAGTTTTCTGTTTGTCTATTAAAATGAATGCGCTGTCGATTTATTTCACAACAGATGCGACAGCGGAATCTGTACATCTCAATTCTCCAGCTACAGTCATCTCTGAGGGAAGACAGTTAGCGCTCTTTTGATAACGTGATGATTACGTCCCTGCAGATCAATCTGTCCATCATCGTATAAAGCCCGCCCTGGCAATTTGATTGGCCCGTTCATTTTTTGCCTGATCATAATTACTCCTCAATGGATTCAGTCCAGATCTAAACTTTCCGACCAAAAAATTTTGTGGGCGGAGTTCGGACTGGCATCCAGGCTAGCTTTTCGCAACACTGTTACTTAAATTTCAACCCCGTTACCATATAATTTTTATTAAAATAACCATAAGTTACTTTTTAAGCTCACATGGGCTCGAGCTATAGTCCTTATTGTAGTTTGAAAGATAAATATACATAAAAATATATTTTAGATCAATAAATATACTTTTTTCAGGTTCCTGAGTTTTGCTAACAGGGTTGCGCCAGGCACAAAAAAGTATTATAAAAAGTTTGCTTTTAATTTCTGAGCTGGACAAATCAAATTATTTAATGGTATATTGCCTGATTTTATGAAATACATAACAAAAAAGAGTGGATGCAAATTATGGATGTCTAAATGTCCTCCAAGTCTGGAATGACCCAGCCCACTCTGGCTGTCGATAAAGCAGGATTATAGCCTAATAATAATGTTTTTAATATTATATTAAAATTAGACCTTCAAATTAAACCTGTGGTATACTAAAACAGCATTGAAGTTTTGTTGATATGCTGGGATTTCAACATGGTTTCAATATCCCTTGTAATCGAAATACCATTGAAATTCTGTGGATCTCTATGTATGAATTAAACGTTGTTTCAATAATAATAGAGGGTGCAACATGATGAAGAATCAACATCTGAGTTCGACGTTGGTTCAATGACTTTATCGTTGACAGCGGGATGTGTATTTAACACCATTCAAGTTCTATGCTATCTGTGTTACTGCGTTACTCAACATTAGCTACTATTATAAAAACAATAAAATAGCCTACGTATGCCAACCGAAGATCTTAGCATTATATTCTCCTGTTAAAGGAAAATCTTACCTACGTGTAACCATTTTATGAGTGTTAAGTTGACGTGTTGTGAAGTAGGCCTATAACTAAAGTAAGTAGGCTAACTTAAACTTTATCATGTATTGTATGAACATGTACATCTATTTCGAGTTTGATTTCGTCATAATTTATTTTTAGACGCAAAAAACCCCTATCCACATTACAGATATGAAAAGTGTAACGAACTTACCTGTCACATGTGAAGCGATTGTTGATTTTCTATCTCCCGAATATGGCGTCTTCACAGTCATCGGCTGCTTTCGGTTTCTCTGTGAGACAGGTAAAGTAAAGGTAGCAGCTCCTCCTCGAATGTGTAATTTTCACACTTCCGGGTTTGGAACGAGGAAATAAAATACAGGGCCATATAATGCGAGACCCTAAAAAAAATGTTTTCGTTCCCACTGTACTATTTCTTAGGCTACAGAAAGAGAAAAGTTTGAAAGAACATTTGGGGATTCATTTGTTAATGGTAATATACACAAACAAAAATACAATTTAAAAATTTGCTAAATACCAAACAATTTGAACATGCTGTTATGTAACTTTGCATCTCCATATCAGTCATGCACTGTGCTGAATAGTCTCTTCCAACAGACATACTGAAAGAAATGTAAAAATTAAAGAGAATAAAATAAACAAAAGAGTCAACATCTCTATAGATTGAATTCTCTAGCATCTTCTGTCAACAAAATCATAAAGTTTGGTATTAGTAGCTAAACGTCCATTTGAAATGGTTCATGTAAAATTGTAAACCTTCATGTATGGATGTAATATTTTGTGATGGGAGGAGCAATAAGAGATGGACACAGTGGGTGTGACGTCATTTTAACACATTTAACACATTTGGACATTTACCATAAAATGTCAAAAGAAGGGGAATAAATGGTGATAAAAGTGTTCAAAATAAATCGAGCGGTACTTGTTAAATGTCATCCAAATCTGGACGTCTAATGGGGTGGTGCAGAAATGAATCACATTTTAGGCCACAACGTTGTTCCACAAGTCAATGTTGTTGTTTTTTTAATGGGATTTTTGTTAAAGCTGAAATAAGGTCAGTGTTGAACACAAGCTCAAGACACTTTCACTTTTTTATTCTACGACATAAACATCACTAACCCCATTTTCTAAGCTGTGGCTAAATGTGACCCTAACCCCTAACCAGTCTGTCGAGGAGATCACGCTGAACTGGTAAACTCAGTCCACTTTTACAGCATTGTTATGGTTATAATTGTGCTCTTACAATCTATTCTAACTCTAACGTTCTGGGAAAATGTTTATAGATAAAAACTGAGAGTTGTTGGAAGCTTAGTGATGGTGACATTGAAGTTGTGGGACCAGGTGTGGTTCATTTATAGCATACCTTTAGCGGTTTACTTCTGGCAGCTGCATTCAGGCTTCGCAATGCATAAAAGTTGTGTTCATCTATGATAATTATCTTGATGGGCAGTTATCTTGATTATACCCAGCTAACAAAAATAAGTTTAAATAATAAAAATAAGTTGCTAACATTCCCATTAGGTTAGGTAAACATTATTTCAGAATGTTAGAAACGTTTTTTTCTTTAATGTGAACGTTACAGGAACGTTCCATTCACTCATTTTAAAAACGTTATTTCGGAATGTTTTTTGGATGTTCACATCACCCTGATGTGGTTGGCCCATCCATCACCAGGCTTACACACAGATACTTGAGTATCACTAATTCACCTTTGCTGCATGGGTTTGAACTGGGGTGGAACCTGTTGTAGCTTACCTGAAGGAAATGACAGAACCTGCTATGAAATGGAGAGAACCTGCTAACTCCTGGTTCAGCCGGGACTCAAATCGGAACTTTCTTGCTGCAAGGTGATAGTGCTACCCAATGAGCTGCTGTGCTGCCCTATTTCTATTTTTAGTTCTATGAATTGAAAAAATGTAAGCAATTAATTTCAAAGTTACAGCATTTTTAAGTACCTAAACCTGTTGACACATTTGTCCAGAGTGTTTAAATTTTTTCAGAGTAGGCGTTTCGGTAACACTAAATAACTACAATAACTACACAAGAACCAATGAGTAACACAATATTAACAATCTAGTAACTATTATTAACTAACAAGAAACTCTAATTAACAAACTAGTAAGTTATAGTGCACCGATGAAGATCGTAGTTCACTATTAAAGGAGCATTTCACCCATTGTATCATTAATCTTTAATGAAAGTGGATCCTAAATGTAGTCGAAATGTAAAATATTTTTTTTAATTTGGTGCCCTCTTGACCGAGAAAAGATAACCAAGGGGCGCATTTGTATGAAAGACTACAGGCCCCACAATGCACCGCATTGCACAGCTCCGCAAGCCACAGAGAATTTACTCTTCTGTCTACAAGGCTAACATTAGCTGTCACCAGAGTTTGAAATTCATTTCACACATCTAGTTGTTCGTCTAGTTGGCTGTCAGAGAGCAGGACGATGGAGGGCGAGGGACGTAAGAGGACGGCGCGCCGCGTGAGGCTGGTGGTGTGAGTGATAATAGCCCTGTCCCAAATGGCACACTCCAGACTTGTGGACTTCCACACAGAGTCCACACTTCGGTTACGTCATGAAGTGCAGACCTATAGTGCCCTTAGCGCGAGTCTTCGAGGGCGCATTGAGAGGTATTTTTGGGACAGACTCGATCGTCACGCCGGAAACAGGAAGGCGGTCTGGTTGTTGCATAGACAGTATAAGTACAAAAGCAGGATTTATTTTATTTTCTCAAATCTTATGTCCATGTGAAATACGCAGCCTGCTTTTAAAGTTCTATAATTGTATATGCCACCTGGGCATTACAATAGATGTCATGGTTATGTAAATTATAAAAAAAAGTTGTAAATAATAATACATAATGTTCAATTTTAACACAAAATGAAAATGAGTTTAAGAAAAATGTATAGATTTCAATATTCATAATACGTTTATGACTCAGTAAAGCCAATACATTTGGTTCTATTTATGTAATGAATCATATAATGCGATCGTATTATTTAACACTCTTTTATTATGTTTGACATATCAACCACTGGTCTCTAAAGGTCGAATAGACTGTACAACTGGTAAAATGTACGCCTATGTCATAACCATAATGATACTTACACCTTTAATATTCTATCTTTACAATCCGTGAGTGAAATCTCCTCCCATCTGTTGTCTGATTGGCCTTTCGCAAGGATTCCTGGGTAGTTAAAGTGCGTGGAGCCTGCATCTATGCGGGCTTTGCGAAGACCGCTTCAAGGGTACAAAGGGGGCGCTGCTGAGCACACTTCAGAGCGTTAAAATGCCAAATGGGACAGCCTACGGACTCGTAGACTCGGCGAGCACGCGCAATTTAAGTCCACGAGACCGCAAGTCCGCGTGAAGTGCGCGATTCGGGACAGGGCCAATGAAAGACACCTGTGAGGCGCGCGCCGGTCTCACGTCTTTCACAGAGGAGCGAAAGCATAAAATGGGGAGCGACGGACGACAGATCGAGAGAGAAACAGGCCTGATTTTATGTTGTTTTGTTTCTGTTGTGTGTAACGTTACAGCAGTCATCAATGAGGGGCTGCTGGCTTATACTTTTGTTTTGTATTTGTTCATTTTACTATTAAAATGTTTAGGCCTGAGACGAGAGTTCAAGAGATTTCCACGATGCATGCGTGAGAACTGCGTTCTTATTCAACTACTTCAGTTCAGTTCTCGCACATGCGTCTTGGAAATCTCTTGAACTCTTGTCTCAGGCCCTGAAGGGAAGAAAAGGAATAGTCGAATAAAGTCGTTATTTAGCTTTATTTCCGCACAAAAGTATTCTCGTCGCTTGATAAATGTATACTTGAGCCATCGTAATCACATGGAATATTTAATCATATTCTTAAATGACTTTCTGCGCCGTCAAGTTTCGATCCTTAGGCAGCCTATGTAGGAGTGATCCACCTCTCAAATTTAATCAAAAATATCTTCATTTGTGTTCCGAAGACGAACAAAGTTCTTACGGGGTTGGTACAGCATGGGGTGAGTAATTAATGACTTCATTTACATTTTTGGGTGAACTAACCCTTTAACTAATCAATAACTACTATTTTTTTAATGCTTCTCAGAGAACTACTGAACAAGTTTATTAACAATCCAGTAACTACTATTAACTAAAAAGAAACTCTGATTAACGAACTAGTAAGTAATAGCTCACAGATGAAAGTGGTACTTCATACTTCTATGGGAATTACTAATTATTTGGATCCGTATTATAAAGTGAAGGTCATTGGAAATAACTAGAAATGACTCAAGTGATACTACATGATCTAGTCATGATTTGTGCAACCAAACACTAAAGTCTTTTCAAGTGTTTGAGATTTTTGGTGAACTTTAGTATACTTTTAGAAAATTTCTTTAGAAGTATGTAGTAACTGGTCGCCCCATGGTCCACGGTTGCTCAGACTCAGGCGGATCCTACCGACGACGCCACTTTGTCACAGGTCGGGGTGAGCTCCAGCAGGCCACCCACCCTGAAACTAAAAAACCGCCCCAAGGAGCAGACCGTGAAAACACATGAGGCAGAAAGGAGGTTAAAATAAATAACAATGTTTCTTTATCTGGATTATAAAAAGTCTTTAAAGGTGTCATATAATGTCATTTTAATAAGTTAATATGAATGTTTAGGGTCTAAATAAAACTTTGTAATGTAATTTTATTAAAAATTCTCATTAATTTTGTAGGAAAACACTAATTTTACCTGGTCAAAATCAGCCTGTTTTCAGCACTCTGTTTCAGTGCATATGCCTTTAAATAATAAACCCCGCACCTCTGTTCTGCGGGTGTTTAGACACAGTGCACATGGAAGTGTTGCCTTGACAACATCTGATGGCATATTTTGGAGAAAAAATGGCAGTGGGAGTCTCTGAGGACACATCTGTGCCAAGCCGTATCAGACCCGGAACAGGATGGCGGCCGCAAAGAAGTTCGACAATAAGACTCGGACAGGACGTTTCTGAATCGTTGGTTAACATAATGTCACTTTGATCTATCTTTGAATGCACTGGCAGGGTAGAGGAGTGAGATACGAACGCTGTGTGTTTACTGATGTATATGTTAATTGACAGATTGATGTTACAGTTAATGGTCATGAAAAACTTTTTCCCGATTTGCAAAGATTAATATTAAGGTTAATAAAACTTTACACTCCCTTCTTCTGGAGGTGCAGAGGGAACATAAATAGTTGGTACTGATTATTTTTTTCAAGAGCAGCTTCTTAAGCAAAACCAGCTTATACTGACCCTTGTTTATAAAGAAGTCTACGATAAATGATTCGCGCAAACATGAAAGCATTGGCGTCTGTCGTGGGAATATTCCCATCGTAAACAAAACTCAGTAAACTGCGTCTTCAGCGGTTCAAATAGGAACATCAAAATGATTTGTGTTTGTTATTACACCCAAGAACAAAACAACACAATCGTTCAGACGCCATTTTGCTCCACCGTATCAACAATGATGGACTATGATGACAGCTCGCTAAGGGCGGGTCTGTGTTGAAACCAGGGGTTTAATAAAGGCCTTCTAAAGTGAAGCCATGCGTTTGTGTAAGAAAAAGACCAATATTTAAAATTTTATCAATTAAAAGAACTAGCTTCTGGCAGAAGGCCTAGTTGAGTAAATTCGATGCGTACAGCCGTCTGCCAGAAGATAGTTACCTTTGTCAAAAGTACCATTTAATTCATAAGGTGCTAAAAATCTTTCCTCAAATAGAGTACCTGTCATGATTCTACCTTAGTGTCCTTGATTTTCCCTAGTCTTGAGGCAGGATCATGTCAGAATCATGTTTTGTGTACAAGTACAAGTCTGTTGTCTGGGCCATGTGCTTGTGTTGTCTTGTTATGTAACTACACCCCTTGTTACCCTCGTCTTGTCATTATTGTCTAGTCAGTTTCACCTGTCCTCGTCATTCAGTGTTCCCTATATAATCCCCTTGTGTTTGCTGTCCTGTGTCAGTTCATTGTTTCTCATTGCGTATCATACTTTGTGAGTAGCTACCCGTAAAATGTCTTGATCTTGTGTTCACTGTTAATAGCTCTAGTCTAGTTGCTTATTAAAGTCAAGATGTTTTGTCTAGTTTAGATACTCTCCCGTTTGTTTTCTCTGTTTTGCACCCTCATTGCGGTTTCTGTTTCCCCTGATTTTTGTTATAATAAACCTTTATGTGAGCATACTGTATATGCTTTGGGTTCATTTGTCATCCACATGACAGTACCTTAAAACTGAACCAGTTTAACAGCCTCAATAACCAACCTTATTAAAGTGTAAGGAGTCACTGGCAGATACACCGCTGCTGGTTGCCTCGAGATTTCATTATTGGGGTTTATAATGGCGTTGTAATCGTAATGTTTATTGCAATTTCAATTCGAGTAAATAAAGCCTGTGGTAAACAACTTGACAATACTTTAATGTTTTGTTCCACAAAGTACACTGCCACACACTCAAAGCTCAACTATTTTTTCTTGGTAATTATTAAAAACGTACATTTTCAAAAATGTACATTTGCTATGGGTGTGTGTAATTTACTTTGTAGAATAAACTTATGTTTACCACAAGCTTTATTTTACACATAAATCAGAAAACCCCATTATCAAAACCCCAAGGAAAATTTCAAAGGAACCAGCAGCGAATTAGACTTTGGGGTTCCTCAAAACAAAATCACATGGCATGGTCTAAAAAAGTTATCCTCAGATATGAAATAAAACACAATCAGAACAACATTAAACTATAGTTATTTTATTTCTATCATATGCTTGTAAAATATTTTTGTTGGAACCCAAAACACAGCAAAGTATGAAAACAGAACTACAAATTTGATCTAAAGCTTTTTTTTCTTCAAATTTTGTTTTATATTTCATTATGTGTGTTATTCTTAATGAAGAAAAAGAATAATTTGAAAGTATTTCAAAGATTAGTTCAATTTAAAAAAACAAAAAACTTTTGCTGATAATTTACTCACCCCATGTCAGTCCAAGATGTCCATTTCTTTCTTCAGTCAAAAAGAAATTAAGGTTTTTAATGAAAACATTCCAGGATTTCTTTTTTCGAGTCATTTCATTTCGAAAACAAAATTACAAATTTTCGATAAACGAATTCGAACAGGAGAGTCATGAACGTGCGTGTCACAGAACAGAGCAAAGCAAGCATTTGTGCTTATAAAACTTAAACTTTTGTATGTATTTTTGAAATGAGCAATCGTTTCGCTAGATAAGACCCTTATTCATCGTCTGGTGTCGTTTAAAGCCCTTTGAACAGTTTGCACTGAAACTGCCTTTTGGACCTTGAACCGTTTGGTTCCCACTGAAGTCCATTATATGGAGAAAATACTGGAATGTTTTCATCAAAAACCTTAATTTCTTTTCGATCCAGAAGAAAGAAAGACATGGACATCTTGTATGCAAACCTCATTGATTAAAGAATTGTGCGTGTCTTGTGTTCAACTTGGCCCCTCTCTGTAAAGATTGGCCCGATTGTGGTAAAACTTCTAGATCCGCCACTGTAAGGAGTGTAGTTTTCTATTTTTCTGATGAATCAAAGGGTGACACTAACATTTACAGTATAAGAAACAGATAAAACCACACATATTTCACTTACTCACAAAAAAAGAAAGAACAAGAATGAACAATGTACTCAATGTGTCAGTTCCAGAACTGATTGTTTCTGAGTGAGTCTGTATTTGTGTCTCTGGTTCTGTACAGCACTCAGTGCTCCCACAGGGAAGAGGCGTCCACGCTTAACCCATTCGCCCATCAGCGTGCCTCCCTGGTCTCCATCGCAGGTACTTGCCATTCTGACCCTTGATGGCAACCCGTCCATACTCCACAAACTCAAAGAAGAAATCCTCAGGTTTGTCCCCATCTGTGCACACCAGACCACTGCCGGACACATACCAAAACTTTTCATTCCCACCTGTGGTAGAGAAGGAAAAAAACATACATTAGGAATTTATGCCCAACAGAGTCAGTGTTGCTCAATGAAACTCTCCTCAGTCTCAGCTCACACAATATGACTCACTTTTTATATGGTATGCGCCTTCGCTGAAAAGCAATGAGAAGATATCATAAACAGATTCGACTGGCGTCCAGTGTATTGGAGTTCTTGTGGTGACACACAAAGCCGTTCTCCCCACGCAAGACCAGGATAGGACGATTAATCAGCTTTAGCACAAACTGCTCGTCCTCCCCTGCCGAACACATGAGAGGATTAATCTGACTCGTGTTGTGTCCAGTAGGGGCAGTTTAGTAAAAGGTCAGAGAAGAATCGCTGTGCACTCACCCAAAGAATCACTCACAGCTGCAAGCTGTCCATTTTTCTTTGTGCAGACATATTTTCCATTGTTTGCCCTCAAAGCGACTTGTCGGCCCAACCACTCAATGTCGAACATGGTGTTTTCTTCTCTGTCAAGTTACATATTCAAAATCATTGGTATGCATATGATACATTATGTTATATTTACACGTTAAAAGTGATAGTTCACCCAAGTAAATGGTCACCAAAACTGTTTGGTTACCAACATTCTTCAAAATGTTTTTTATTTAATATTTTCATGATCCACAGAAGGAAGAAAGTCGAGTAATGATGACAGAATTTTACATTTTGGGTAAATTATCTGATTTAACAGTAATTGCAACACATTCATTTTTACAAAAATTAGCCATATGTAGTTTAAAATGAATGATCATTTAATAAAAAAAGCACTGTATAGCAGACATGCACAAAACCAAATGCCCATTTTTGGCCAACTGTGCTTCAGTGAAAGTATTAAAATTGTCACAATTTTTTATTTGATTATTTAAATAAATAATACAGAAACTTAAATATCTATTCTTCATTTTATATCATAACTTTAATTTTATATAATTTATTTTCAATATTCTAAAACATTTTTTTTTAAGTTTAAATAGTCATGTTTCTAAGTTTTACCATACATGTTTTGTTTGATGAGATACATGCATAAAACCACTCCTTACACTTCTGTGGCTGAAGACAGAATCCCTCCATGAGTAACGAGTGTCCAGTAATTTCCACCGCTGGTTCTGAACATGCACTTCTTAGTCTCTTTGTCAATCTCCATCTGAAATGTCTCCATGTCTGTCTCATCATCCTGATTAGCTGAGATGCTAACACCTGGAAACAAAGATATTTATCATGGCAAGCTTTCTCAGTAACTAAGACTTGGTTCCTTTACAAAATTGCAAAGCAAACAAATAGATGCAGTAGATGTATAATTCTGCAAATGCATAAGGTTGTTGACTGGTAAACTCCAACTGTTACTGGATTATTCTATTTTTGACTAGTTACATGCACTTTCTGAGAATCTACTTCTAACTTATCAATTTAAACCGAAATTAATAAACAAAAGGCTCTTGCACTCAACAACATTTATATTTTACACAGCATTACATTTCTATAGTTGTCACGGTGGCTGTATTCTTTAATCCAAGACAGAGATCCAGAATGAATGATGAATATAGACTTTAATGAACACCAATAGCTAGAAAAAAAATTCAACAACACAGAATCACCAATGGCTAGAAGTCAATGAGACCAGAAACTGTCTGATTACTGATATTCTTCTAAATATCACAAAATCGGCTGAATGGATTCGACAACGGTGAAACTCAACTGTTTAACTCTGGGGAGTTGTAAAATGAGCCTATTTCCAAAAAAAGTGGAGTATCCCTTTAACAACACAGAATCATGATTTGAGGTGCCAGTGGTCTTAAATACACTGGAGTTGATCATTAACAAAACAGGGAACCAGTGTCCAACAGAGGCAGGGAAGATGAGGTTTGGGAAGAGGGCGATGACTGGCAAAGGGAAACACCACGGTGGAGATGATGAAAGAAGGAGCCAGGAGTCCGAAAGACAGAAATTAAGTTGTGAAAATTGGAGACCCAGGAGAAGCAGAGGAGACAAATACTCAGGGAGTAGCTGTAGGTCTGTAGGGCCAAAGTGGAGCAGCAGGCATGTGTGACCAAGGTGGAGATATGGGCTTGGGAGACCTGAACAGAGTTGGTAACTGAGAATGATGGTGGGATCAGAGGGAAGGAGGAGCCCAGAGCCAGAGAGGTGGAGATCCAGAACTCCAAAGCAAATCCAGAGAGACGATTGATCAAGGTGCAGCCAGAGTGACAATGAAGTCGGTGGAGCCTGAGGGATAACAGACCGTGGTGGAGAGCCAAGGTAGCATTGACCCAAGACTGAGCTGATGGGTCGGGGGGCTCTGTGGCTTAAGGTGAAGCTGAAAGATCCTCAGACCAGGGAGAAGCTGATGTAAGATGGAGCTGATCCGTAGGTGGATCCAAGCTGCTGGGTAGAACCACTGAAGGAGGAGCCGAGGGACTGAAGGGAGACAGCAGAGAACGACGCCAAGGAACTTTTTTTGGCAGAGGAAGAGGGAGAGGGATGCATGACTTGGCAGAGCCAATATAATGAAGGCGATTCAATGCTAGACGATGAAGGAGACTTGGTGCTGTGCCATAGGACGATGAAGAAGACTTGACACTAACCAGTGGTGACGAAGAGCATTTTGGACTGGGCTCAAGACGATTTGGGATTAAACAGAACCAGTGGTGAGGAAGATGACTAGGGATTGGACTGAACCAGTGGTGAGGAAGATGACTTGGGATTGGACTGAATCAGTGGTGAGGAAGATGACAAGGTATTGGACTGAACCTGTGGTGAGGAAGACGATTTGTGATTGGTCTGAACCAGTTGTGAGGAAGACGACTTGGGATTGGACTGAACCAGTGGTGAGGAAGATGACTTGTGATTTGACTGAATCAGTGGTGAGGAAGATGACAAGGTATTGGACTGAACCTGTGGTGAGGAAGACGATTGGTGATTGGACTGAACCAGTGGTGAGGAAGATGACTTGGTGATTGGACTGAACCAGTGTTGAGGAAGTCGATTTGGGATTGGACTGAACCAGCAGTGAAAAAGACGACTTGGAATTGGACTGAACCAGTGGTAAGGAAGACGATTTGGGATTGGTCTGAACCAGTGGTGAGAAAGATGACTTGGGATTGGACTGAACCAGTGATGAGGAAGATGACTAGGGATTGGACTGAACCAGTGGTGAGGAAGACGATTTGGGATTGGACTGAACCAGTGGTGAGGAAGTCGATTTGGGATTGGACTGAACCAGTGGTGAGAAAGACGACTTGGGATTGGTCTGAATCAGTGGTGAGGAAGACGATTTGGGATAGGACTGAAGCAGTGGTGAGGAAGACGACTTGGGATTGGTCTGAATCAGTGGTGAGGAAGATGACTTGGGATTGGACTGAACCAGTGGAGAGAAAGATCGATTTGGGATTGGACTGAAGCAGTGGTGAGGAAGTCGATTCTGGGATTGGACTGAATCAGTGGTGAGGAAGAGGACTTGGGATTGGACTGAACCAGTGGTGAGGAAGACGACTTGGGATTGGTCTGAGTCAGTGGTGAGGAAGACGATTTTGGATTGGACTGAAGCAGTGGTGAGGAAGACGACTTGGGATTGGTCTGAATCAGTGGTGAGGAAGAGGACTTGGGATTGGTCTGAATCAGTGGTGAGGAAGATGACTTGGGATTGGATTGAACAAGTGGTGAGGAAGACGACTTGGGATTGGACTGAACCAGTAGTGAGGAAGATGACTTGGGATTGGACTGAACCAGTGGTGTGGAAGACGACTTGGGATTGGACTGAATCAGTGGTGAGGAAGATGACTTGGGATTGGATTGAACAAGTGGTGAGGAAGACGACTTGGGATTGGACTGAACCAGTAGTGAGGAAGATGACTTGGGATTGGACTGAATCAGTGGTGTGGAAGATGACTTGGTATTGGACTGAACTAGTGTTGAGGAAGTCGATTTGGGATTGGACTGAACCAGTGGTGAGGAAGACGACTTGGGATTGGACTAAAGCAGCGATTCTGCAAAGCTCCTTTGAAGACCTTCCACGTCAGGCTTGCCTTCGACTGCTCATTGAGGCAGGTGTTGTAAAAGACTCATAGAAAGCTTTCAGTATAGTAAGTGAAGCACACCAGATCCAAGAAATCCCTCATGTGATCCTTGAGGGAGCAATTCCACTGCTTGAGGAGATCTGGAATTCTTCATTCAATTTCAATTCTGCATCATATTTTACTACCTAAATTCAGGAATTATATTTTTAAAAATATTCTAAATTCAATTATAAAATGAATGGTTTCAGTCCTTGATTATTATTGGCTAGGCTGCTTTCATTAGCACCTGTGACTCAAAGGGTTTTTGCTAATCCACTGGTAACACCTCAGTACTCTGTGCTCCTGTCTGAGTCCCACTAAACCAGTAATCATGCTGTTTATCTCTTTGACTCTCTCTGAACCTGTGATTTAAATAACATTACCAGCAAATGTCTATTCCAAATAGTCAAAACGACCAGATTGTGTAGGTTGGGGTTCAAATTAGATGCTTCAGAAATATCCCTTGACTGTCCATAAGCCTTTTACTGGAGTAATCCCTAACACTCACCCTAGCAATGCCTAATAAGCAGTTGGTGCCTTGATCTATCCTATTTCAGTTTAATATGCAGAAAATTATGCTTTGCAGTGTTTGGAAACCGATCAAAGAAATCCATCTATAAGGATGTCAGACTAAAGGCCCTTACACACCGGGACGAATATCAGCGCGCGTTATTCGTCAGCTTTTTTCAACGCGTTTATGTGTTCATACCCAAGCGTTTTTCGCTGACGATGAGCCGAGTGAACATGCAAATTCATTCCTTGACATTAGATGGCGCTTAATGTAAAACAGAAATAATAATAGAATACTATACTAGAGTGTGCATATTCATGTCTCAACATGTTTTATGACATATTAAAAAAATAATGAATGAAATAATGATAGAAATAATGTCTTCTGTTTTAGAAAAATAAATATATAAATAATAAATAACTAAAAGAAATGCCTCCAAAATGTAACAAAAAATAGCTCTCACAAGTTACCCCTGTTCTTGGAATATAGCACTCAAGTCATATACATGTCTGTGTGAAAGGCCTTGTGTAGAATTCTTCAACCCTCCTTCTGGGGAACCACTGTTCTTCTCCAGTTTTGCTCCAACCCTAATCAATCACACCTGAACCAGCTAATCAAGCTCTTAAGGTTTGCTTGAAAATGCAGGCAGGTGTTCTGAAGCAGGTTGGAAATAAACTTTGCAGGACAATGGGTCTCCAGGAATAGGGTTGATGACTCCTGGCTTTGTGGGGAGAAGAGGGTAATGACATTTGATACAGAGGGGCAAAGGGCAGAGCTTTCAACACAACTGCACTTTTAGCTATGAGCCATTATGTTCAATGCTGTTCATTGTCATTGTCAAATATTTGCAAACACTTACCTCTATTATCATATAGTAGAATACCTGCATTAAATAGCTAACAAAATACATCAACAAATAGATAAAATGTCAGTGTATGTTTTTTCCACTTCTTGGTTATAGACAAGGAGATGTCCATGCAATTGGTCCACTACCTTTGTCACAGTAAACAACATCATAGGATGTACAGTGAGTCAGGAACTGTTCAAGGCAAGATTGATACGTTTCTTAGTCACCAAAAGGAATTTTTAATAAAAATGTTGCAATGTTTCAACTATTTAATCAATTTATGGTGGAAAAAAATTAAGTCATGCCCTACATTTCTTTCTCTTTCAGATAAGGCATTATAGGAATGATGTTAAAGGAGGGGTCTCAAACCCTGCTCCAGGTGAGCTAGTGTGCTTCTCACTTCTAATTCGTGCCAATTAAGAATTTCTTAAATGGCCAAACTTCAACAACATAAGGGAAGATCCTTTAAGCACAGCTGGTGACACTGTGAAGTGACACTCAAATGATCAAGAAAATTTCAATATACAAATAAGCTTCCCTTCGTCCTCATTTTCTTTCCTGAGGGAGGAGTAGCTGTGGCGCAAGGAAAGGCAACGGGATGCACAAATAAGTGCAGAAGGAGCAGGGTTTGAGACCTTTAATGACTTTCCTGACATTTATCCGAGTGAAATGCAGTTCTACACGCGAGAAAAAAATGTAGGGCAGGACTCTAGATTTTTTTTTCCACTGTAAATTGATTGGTAGTTGAGTTAGTGTTGTTTAATTGTTGCGATCTCATGTTGTAAGGGAAGGACTGAGCCTGCCCTCACTCCGGTGCACACGTCATCAGAGAAAAGATGTCATTGCCAGGGGCACATGAACAAATCATGAGCATGGATAAATCATTTATAGTAAACATTGTAATATTCATTAAAAAATTCCTATGGGTGACTAAGAAAAGTGTCAATCTTCAACAGTTCCTGCTACATCCTATTTTGTTGTTTACCATACATAGGTAATGGACCAATTGCATAGACATCTTCTTGAATTCTATAACCCAGCAGTGGACAAAAACATATGCTGACATGTATCTATTTATTGATGTATTTTGTTAGCTTTTTAATGCATGTATTCTACTATTTAATAATAAAGAGGTAAGTGTTTGCAAATATTTGACTATGACAATGAACAGCATTAAACATAATGGCTCATAGCTAGAAGTGCAGTTGTGTTGAAAGCTTTCCTTATCCCCTCTGTATCAAATGTCATCATCCTCTTCTCCCCACAAAACCAGAAGTCATCAACCCTGCTCCTGGAGACCCATTGTCCTACAAAAAGCCCAACCTGCTTCAGAACACCTGCTTGCGATTTTCAAGCTGGATTAGCTTTTCGTTAAGAAATAACATTAAGAAAAAAAAATGTTTCGAAATAATTTTATATTAATGTAATAGGAACATCAGAAATATTTTCTTTGAACATATTTTTGTTAAGCTGAATCAGTCTGAATTATTTCTGTAGTCTTAGATTTTGTAATGCACATACATACATAACATCATCCATGAAATTACCACATAGTAGTCTATGTCTAAAAGTCTGTGCATTATGTAGGTTTATGACAAGTAATGTCATTTTTGTGCAAATTTCTATGATTTATACTAGACTCATAATACGAGTTTTAAAAAAGACAATTGAGTTGGCATGGCACCATCAACTTGACATAGACCTAGTACAATCAGCCTCTTACCAATTTTATGAGGAGCAACATATATTATAAATGTACGATAAACTGGTTCAAGAACCCACTTTTTATTGTTCAGCCATGTTGCTGAATACCTACAGATTGTTTCAGACCAGGGGTGCTCAATCCAATGCCTTGATATATATAGCCTCATTCATACTGTAAGTCTAAATCCGATGTTTGTGCATATCCGATTGAATTCTGATCAGATTTGATCAGGCAAAAAGAATTACATGAAAAGCGTCCTTTAAAAATCCGATTTGGGCTACATTCGTATGTGTAATTCTGTAAACTCGTCAAACGCTGTTATAGGAAACAGCAGAATCGAGGTTGTGTTGCTGCAAAGTGCCAAACTAGTAGAAGATTACAATCTAACAGAGAGATGTTTTGAAAAAAACTAAATTCCAGAAAACGAAATAGCGGCATGAGACACACGAATCGAATCTAAACAGTTGTGATACACAATGTGGACAGTAAATAGTTTTGGATTCGGATACACAAATAATCTGATATGGACCAACTGTGTGAAGTAAACATATCCTATGTCCCTGCATAGTTCATCTCCTTCCGCTAATCAAGTTCAGCTCCTTCCCCACACCTGAACTAGATAAATAAGATCTTCATGAGCACCTAAGAATAACTGTGTAAGAATAAGAATAACTGTCTGCAAGTTGGTGGTTACCCTTCTTCAGGGGTAAGGTTCTTCAGGGGTTATTTGCGGTGGTCATAGTGCTATATAGCACCACTACCACTTAAAGAACCTGTAAAGCCCAGTTTGGCACCTCTTATGGTTCTACATAGCACCATTTGACAAAGATAAGTGCTAAAGTGGTTCCTCAATGATTTCAAGCCAAATAAACCACTTTTAGTGCTATTTAGCACCATTTTTTAGAGTGTTGTTTCAAACCAATAATAATGACCATGATATATCAACACAAATGCACAAACATAGGTTACCTGACGAATAGACACAAATCTCTTGTTGGCTGCCTGGAAAACAACTTGTGGGTGGCTCTCTTCCAGATCAAACAGCTCATCTTTCCCTGGCCTTGAACAGCGGCCAGACTTACAGGAGCCGGTGGGAGCCCGTCGGGTAGAAGGTACTTGCCCCCACAGTCCTTAAACGCCAGCTTGCCAGACTGAGCTCCAGGGTGAAACTGCTACTTGGCCCGTTCTCCATTACCAGCTTGCCATCGTTGCTGAGAAGCGGCTGTCACAGGTCTCAGACTGTACTTCCCATCCTGGTAGACCAATGTGATCAGGGAGTCCACACCCAGGGGATGTTGCTGTCCATGGAGATCTCGATTATCTGCGTGGACAGGTGCAGCGTCCCCGCTTGCAGCCAACACTTAGCAGGTTGGCCTGTGGGTGAAGGCGAGATGCATGGCCCACAGCTAAGAGCTCGCCAATGGTCTGGGCAAAACACAGACAGATGTCTGCAGAGCCTCCGGAAATAACGCAGTCCGGCTCAGACTGCAAGGCCCAGCGTCCATCTGACTGCATCAAAATCAAGAAACGACAGTCTGTATTTGGCACTTCCTCCTGCACAGCTCACCTTGCCATCTTTATCTGAGGACAGATAAGCGTCCGGAGGTGACTGCGCAAGAAAACCACCTGGCTGTCCTGATCTTGCTTCCAGGGTCCAGATCTGCTTCTTCTTCATGCTTGTTCCAGACGCATTTACCTCTGAAACCAAATGCCTCTGCTGTAAGGTAACGATTTTCGTAATTAATGAGTTCGAACGTGAGCTTTAGAGCCATGCTTATTCCGTTCGTGGACATTCTGATCAAGGCGATTCCCAAAGGATTGTATTAGATTAGTTTCAAAATGCTGAAAAGAAAACAAAATGCCCTTGACAAGAACCTCTCCTTGGATGCTATTAAAAGGTAATTTAAAGCTTCTTTGCTGCTCTGAACCTAGAGTTTCTTACCCGTTTCTTCTTCGTTTTTGTCAACTGTGACTCAACTACAGATCAATGCTGTTGTCCTTGTGAGTTTCCTTGTGTAGAGCAGCCGGGCTACACTTAGGTTATCTTTAGCTACTTCTCTGCATTCAGCACAGGTGACTGCTTGCTTCTTCCTAATCAGCCTGGATTAAACTCAGCAGGGCGCAGCACCTCAATCCAACAAGCTGCTGACATCACACACAGCAAGTCTCTGACTCCTCCCCCTCTCTCTCTCTCTCTCTTTCCTTTTTTTTTGCCTCGTGGTCTAACTTCTCTTGTTGAATCCCTTCTTGAATATTTTCTTTTATGGTGACAGATACATACACTACATGTTTTGATATGTTGTTTCTTTGATTCTTGATATGTTGTGCAAGTTGGTTCTTTAATTTGTGCCTTTATATGGTAGTTTCTGAGGAGTTTTCGAACTCTGCTTATTTTACCTTCCTTATTTTCCAGTCAAATATGTATTCTTTAGCCTACAGCTCAGGTGACAGATTATCATGACGAGTGACCTCTCACACCCACTGATCTTTGTCCTTATAAGGGTATTAGCGACTGTACTACAAGCTTTCAGAGCCATGCTGCAGAAATGGGTATACTATTACGTTTTTCCGCGAGCAATATCAGATATATAAAAAATTTAACATTACACAAAATTGGGACTCCCAGGATGTAACTTAAAAAGAAAAGTGATCACATGATTTGAGGAAATTTAATAACAAAGCAACATTTAGAGTCAAACTAGCCATTCTCTATGCTAAAAAACAAAAGGTCCAGTCCACATTATTCTTTCCAAATGTTGCCCACATAGACAGTAAGAGACTGTCTGGCCTGCATGAGATGTATAATGGGAAATAAAAAAGGTTTACCTGAAATAAAATAAAAAATATGGGAACTACTATTTAGGTTCGGTGCCAAATCTCAGTATTAACTAGTTGCTTATATGCATATTACTAGGATATTGGCTGTTTATTCGTACATATAAAGCAAATATTAATGCCTTATTCTACATGACCATATTCTACATCCCTTATTCCAAACCAATACCTAAATTTAACAACTACCTTACTAACTATCAATGAGCAGTAATCAGGAGTTTATTGAGGCAAAAGTCGTAGTTAATAGTGAGGATTGGACCCTAATCTAAAGTGTAACCAAATATATCAACGCATTCTCATCCCAAGGCGACATATTTTGACACTTTTGCAGAAGCGTAAATATCCAACGCAAATGGCACCCTTTAGCGGCAAATGTGACGGTTAAGTTTAGGTATGGGGTAGGGGTAGGGTTAGACCGCGCAGGAGGCGCCTTCTACCCCATTTATTTTTACGTCTCATTTGGCGCTGAAAGGGTGCCATGTGCGTTGGATATTTACGCTTTTGCAAAAGCGTTGTAAATGGCGCTTTGGGATGAGAATGGGCTAGATCACCAAAACCATTAATTCAATATATAGGTACACCTGTCCAACTGCTCGTTAACACTTAATTTCTAAGCAGCCAATCACATGGCGGCAACTCAGTGCATTTCAGGCATGTAGACATGGTCAAGACAATCTCCTGCAGTTCAAACCGAGCATCAGTATGGGGAAGAAAGGTGATTTGAGTGACTTTGAACGTGGCATGATTGTTGGTGCCAGAAGGGCTGGTCTGAGTATTTCAGAAACTGCTAATCTACTGGGATTTTCACGCACAACCATCTCTAGGGTTTACAGAGAATGGTCCGAAAAAGAAAAAACATCCAGTGAGCGGCAGTTCTGTGGGCGGAAATGCCTTGTTGATGCCAGAGGTCAGAGGAGAATGGCCAGACTGGTTCGAGCTGATAGAAGGGCAACAGTGACTCAAATAACCACCCGTTACAACCAAGGTGGGCAGAAGAGCATCTCTGAACGCACAGTGCGTGGAACTTTGAGGCAGATGGGCTACAGCAGCAGAAGACCACACCGGGTGCCACTCCTTTCAGCTAAGAACAGGAAACTGAGGCTACAATTTGCACAAGCTCATCGAAATTGGACAATAGAAGATTGGAAAAACGTTGCCTGGTCTGATGAGTCTCGATTTCTGCTGCGACATTCGGATGGTAGGGTCAGAATTCAGCGTCTACAACATGAAAGCATGGATCCATCCTGCCTTGTATGAACGGTTCAGGCTGGTGGTGGTGGTGTCATGGTGTGGGGAATATTTACTTGGCACTCTTTGGGCCCCTTGGTACCAATTGAGCATCGTTGCAACGGCACAGCCTACCTGAGTATTGTTGCTGACCATGTCCATCCCTTTATGACCACAATGTACCCAACTTCTGATGGCTACTTTCAGCAGGATAATGCGCCATGTCATAAAGCTGGAATCATCTCAGACTGGTTTCTTGAACATGACAATGAGTTCACTGTACTCAAGTCCACAGTAGGGCTGTCCACTTTAGTCGTTTAGTCGACTAATCAGTCGATGCCGTCTTGGTCGACTGAAATTCTTATTGGTTCAATCCAGTCGCATTATTATTATTATTTTTTTTGCCAATAGAAATACATTTTCAATGATTTACTCCTTGATATTTATTCCTTTATAAAGCAGTTATTTATTACTGTATTCTAAATATAATTAGCCTATGTTTTATCCCCATCTTTAAATGCTTTAATTTAGGCTATTTCTTGTACCTGCGCCACAGTTTAGCGCACACACATAACACACTCGGGAACCGCCATGGCTGGCTGCGCTGCTGCTCGCGCTCAATAAGGGATGTACCGGTAGGTAGTTTTGCTGTATTCATTCAGTTCAGCGCTACTTCAGTCGACAGAATGTCCAAGAAATCTAAATCTTTTGTCTGGCTACATTTTTGTGGAGGTCGGCGACGGTGGTGACCGCGTTGCTCTCATTATGAGGCGCGCACATCGCGTGCCTATTTGAAATCGAACTTGAGCGCGCAAAAGACGTGAGCAGCTCTTTTAACGGCTTTATCATACTGACTCAATAGATTGTTTTCTTAATAGGTTTTTATTTGTACACTTGACTCATTTGAAAGTAGCCTAAATAATGTAACAAAACGAAATTAAACTTATATGCTATCTTACAACAGAGCCTAGATTTCAGATTGTTTTTTAGGCTATTTTGTCTGTTGTTTTAAAACGCCTAACAGATCGGCTGGACAAAAGTTAACCCATAGCTTTGTAAGTAAAGAAGAATACAGCATGTATAAACGAGAGCTTTTTTAGATTTTTCATTATGTGGCAGCTATAGCAGTTATATTATTTTGTAGCGTGTGGTGTGATCAGGTGCGCGATTGTGACTGTCAATAGACCAAGGACAGAGCTCCTCACTTGCAGTTAAAAAATCACTTAATTTTCAAAGAATTGTATAATTATTATAGTTTTATTTATTTTCGATGTTTTTTCGTTGTTGTTTTATAAATGCTCTATGACAATTGTTTAAAAAATGTTCAATCAAAACATCCGTTTTTTTTTTTTAGTCGACTGAATCGTCACGCAGGACAAGACCTTGGTCGACTAAGGATTTCTTTGGTTGATTACAGCCCTAGTCCACAGTCACCAGATCTCAATCCAATAGAGCATCTTGGGATGTGGTGGAACGGGAGATTCGCATCATGGATGTGCAGCCGACAAATCTGCGGCAACTGTGTGATGCCATCATGTCAATATGGACCAAACTCCCTGAGGAATGCTTCCAGCACCTTGTTGAATCTATGCCACGAAGAATTGAGGCAGTTCTGAAGGCAAAAGGGGGTCCAACCCGTTACTAGCATGGGGTACCTGATAAGTGGCCGGTGAGTGTATGTATATATATATATATATATATATATATATATATATATAAATAATTGGTATTGGTGATCTATTGAATGAAAATACAGAAAATACAAGGGAAAAAGGAAAAACAAATCAATAATGTGAATGTAGAGATGCAAATTGATCTATGCAGTACTTCAACCTTAATATACAACTTATACAAAAGCACAATGAGCAAATAATCCAAAGAAGGCAAAACAAATGTAACAGTGTGTGCAATACACAACACCAGACAACAACTGAACATAATCCAGACACCTGGCAACATTTGTCAAATCCTGTGATTATTACATTTTCATATAGTCCTTGTTATATCAGACTGGTACCTTGGAAACACAACTGATAAATGTGCAGATTTGATAAACCTGATAAACTGACTACTAAAAAATGTGCAGCAGTGTGGTTTTATTTATAAATGACCAAAGTAGATTGTGTCAATTTAATACACCTTTGTTAATCCAATTAAGATGCAATGAAATCGTACAAATTTGAAATCTAACTTGAATATAATACAAAGTAATATGTAATTACACTGATGTAAATCCACAAATATTTTGACATTCTTATGACTGACCACACACACTGCCTCAACCTCAAAATGACTGTCTGCCCTCCAGCATGTTTGCATTTCATTGCATAAAGCTTCTAAACAATTTGGCACTCACCACTTCTCCTCTCTTAGAGAAGGAACTGAAAACACCTGCTCTGCTCCTCTCGCCACAAAAAAACATGTTTCCAGTTTAGTAAATCGAAACATGCTTTATCCACACATCATTAAAACAAGATTTATAACTGAAGAGCAAAATTACACAGACAGAAATGTAAACAAAATCATGGTTAAAAATAACAAAATAACATTGTAACATTGTACTGTATGTAATTACAGTACAATTACAATTTCCCTCTGATTGTAATTAAACCCTAACCCTAACCCTAAATGGGCAGGGGCAACAGTCAGTTTAGCTATTTTACGCTGGTGGTTTACCGATCAGAATAGAGTGTTCCAGATTTCATGTACTGATAGTTTATCGAATTAATGTTTATTTCTAAAACAATAAAATCACACAAATTAGGGTTTTCAACAGGCTAGCGAAAATTGTGACTCGTATAAAATGTATATAGATCCAAACCATGCTGGAGCCTATCCCAGCGTAGTAATAATTCAGATAATATTTAGAGGAGAAACAAACAATATTTTGAAGGTTAAGCTCCTGATTTTACTGAAACTTGGAGAAAGAGAAATCAAGAAATATGTAATATGTGTCATCATTAAGAGACCAAATCCTGACTATATCCACAGGTTGTGCAGTGCTACAAAACCATTATTCAGGAGATATCCTCTTTATGGTATTGCTTAAATATATATATATTTGCATATAACCACACTCTTTACCACACTCTATATACAGTCTTTCCCACAATTCTGACCAATTAGTAACCTCTGATCAATATCTGAAAAATAAATGGTCATTAATGTATTATTGTGTTGTATTTATTTTAGTGTCTAAGATGTTGCAATCCAAAAATCATACAAAACCTTCAGTTTTCTTTAAGAAATATGAAATCCTATGATAAAACTAGATTGGCTCTTAATGATGCAGATAAAAGAGGAATTTAGCTTGTGATATCTCATCTTAAATTTGCTTATTGTAGCTCCTCCTTATGGCTGATTGTTAGACACCCTGCTTTATAGGTCACATCATGATGATGATTGTCTCACTTTTTAAATTATTGCCTGCTTAATTTAATTGACGATTGGTGGCATTTTTGTTGTTTTGTCCAAGGGTCAAACAGTTGTCAAAATCAAACAATTTTGGAGTTTATATTTTTTATTGTTACTGAAATATTAACCTAACTTCGTCAGATGGATTTGCTCCGCATATCCATCTGGAAACCTTCGATTGAAGAAGTTTTGGTAAGGGCGAAAATACTGGTTAGGTGATTGGCCTATGTTGGTGATAGACGGGCCAAATCAACCAATCAGATCAACGAAGCACATGACGTACTAATCTTGCTGCTGCAGGTAAAGGCTCGTTAGCTCAGCAAATAAGCAACATGTCGGCAAAGGATATTTGCCGTTTATGTAACTACAATTTGCGAATAAAAGGCACCATTTCAGCTGCCCGGTCCATATTTCACAAGAAGGATGCAAGAGAAAAAAGCATTAGCGAGCGGCTAAAGAATTAGGACTACCGCTGTCTGAAAATGTTTCTAGAGTCGCGTTGCTTTCCGCTCGATTGCGTCACACCTCAACCCGGCCTCAAAGTCAACGCTGATTGGACATTCGTTTGGTGAACTGCTCCCAAATTTCTTTTAACGGAAAGTATCCAGACTGATCTGCGAGTGAAACCTTGAAAGCTTCGAAGATCAGGATGGTCTTGCGAGGCTACTGAAATATGGCATTCAACCTCAAATTGTCCTTGTCAAGACAGCAAGTTTTGTTAAGGTGGAACTTTGCATTCAGAAGATAAAGGTATACAGTCACTTTAAGCCACACCCAGAAACTTTGCAAAAAATGTGGACATTTTTGCATTGTATTTCATTCGGCAACCATGTTATTCAAAGGCTCTGTGGGATTTAGAGGTTTTTTTCCCTCAAACGTATATGTTTTTTTTTTATTAATGTTTGGTGCTTGGACCCCTAATAAAACAACTGCAAACATGCATGCTTTCCCTATGACTGTGTGTAAAAATAAATGTGAATGCTTTGTAAGAATTACTTTTCTACTATTGAAACGATGTGCAACTTCCAAAAGTGCACATGTACAAAATGTCAAAAGTCTATTTTCATACATATTCCCAACAATCAAGTTGTTATGGTTGTACTAATGCTATTTTTGCATGGCTCGCAGCTCTACCATGACGTAGCTTTTCTGGTCAAACTTATGGAAATCCAGAAGGTGGTTGTAAATCAAGTTTTTCTGTGCTCTTTTTGGATTTCCTCCTCAGACTGAAACTGAAAAGATTAGGTCACCCTAAAATTAGTATATTACATGAAATATACACCCTTTCTTATTGTATACAAGCTTAATAGAAGCCATGTTGTAATTTCAATATCCACATTTGATCATGTTCCCAGGTAGCTTACACAAGAACCAATGACGCTCACCACCATTCATGAACAGAGAGTAAACAGCAGCCTGTGTCCTGAATTCCTCATCTGGATTCATGTGGGAAAGGCAAATCAAAGCTCAAGACTCATTAGATGATTTAGGGAAAAGATAGAAAACCACATGTGGCGTAGTGCCTAAAGTCTTCAGTTGGACTTTTAAATAAGTCCTTTCTAATTCCAAGGATTAGATTATGAAAAACAAATGACTGCAAATGACAATAGCATGTTTTTTAAGTCTCTCACCATGGCTGCCCAGTGTTTGCCACTTCTCATTTGCATAAACCAAACCCCGACTTTCGGAGCTTTAACAGCTTGCTCAGCATCCCACATGACCGTCACTCATTTCCTCAGTGAATGAACATCCGCTCATCCCAGCACTCATACGGCGATGCACTGTGAGAGTTTAATGGCTTTGTTTGTTCTCAGGAGGTGCCAGGAAGATGAAATCATTCATTTCTGCATTTACTGTATTTTACATTGTGGCAAATTGCAGGTGTTTGACCATTCAACTAGTGGAACCTGATGGTCAGTAACCCATCCTTGAGCTAAAATAAAACTCTACATCCATAATGCTATTCGTTTAACATTAACCCCTAAAATATTAGGTTATATGTGATTACTATATTATCACAAATTTGGGTTTCACCTTGTTTCGATGGTCTACTTTAGACATTGTACTAACTATAAGTAACTTTGCAACTGCATGTTAACTGACTCTCATTAGAGTATAAGTACTGTTAGTATTAGGTGTTAGAGTTCAGGGTTTGTAGAATATGTACTTGGAAAGTAACTATATTGTAACATGTATGTTTTGTTCCTGTTTTACCTATTCCCATTGCTGGTTTGTTTCCACGGTTATTCAATGAGTTTGCAATGAATCATCCATCTATTTAAGCCATGTGTTTCCTCAGTTCCTCGGTCCAGCATCGTTTGTATCTTAATAGTTGTATAAAAGTTCCACATCTCCTGTGTGTTCTTTTTACAATAATTAAAGACTATTTTGTTCTTACTCCTTCGTTATGTGTGCTTCTCTACAACACACAAACCAGTGTCCCAGAGCCCAGCCAGTTGCAAAGATCATTAGTTATTGTCAGGGGTTGGGGTTGCTTGACACAACACCGTTCTAACAAAAACACTTTAATGCACTTCGACCTGCTCATTTGCACAACAATAGTGCCTGGTGGCTCGGAGAAGGCAAACCTTGAAACAGGTTGCCAATGCTAGACGTTGAAAAGTTATCGAAACTTAAAAAACGTAAATCTTTGAGAACGCAGATGGCGTGATGGGTATTACTTGTTTATTCTATAGATATGCACATTTGAATATATACAGCTATGGAAAAAATTAAAAGACCACTGCCCCAAATCAGCAGTTGCTCTGGATTTATTATTTATATTATAAATAATAAATCCAGAGACAACTGCTGAGTTACAGTGGTTCTCTTAATTTTTTCCATAGCTGTATGTGCACAGGGCCGCAGACGTGTAGTCTGTCTCTACAAATTGACCTTAACAGAATTTCCTGCCTGGCCTTCAAAATTCATAATACAGAATTATGCTAAATGGCATATTGATAATGAATCGTAAGTTTGTTCACAAACATGCTAAAAAAATTGGGATCTATGGTTGGAACCCCTCTTGTTCTCTGTGTGCGAGGTCCCACAAGCCTCCACGGGGTTTTCCCCTTTGAGCTTCTTTACGGATGTCAGCCCCACGGGTGTTTTAGACATCCTGAAAGAAACTTGGGAAGGACGGATAGTAGTACCGAAATTCAGTATGTTCTAGATCTGCGAGCAAATCTCCATACACTGGGACGGCTCTCTATGGAGAGATTTGCTACAGGCTCAGAACAGCACAAAGCCAGCTGTACAACAGGGGAACCAAGCATCAAGAATTTACACCGGGAGAGAAACTTCTTGCATTGCTCCCAACATTCAGTTCGAAATTATTAGAGAAGTGGCAAGGACCTTTTGAGGTTACACAGCAAATAGGAGATGTCAACTATGAAGTGGTTCGAACAGACAGGTGGGGCATGCCAGATAAACCACCTCAACCTCTTTAAAAAATGGAGCGAAGAAGAATCAGTGATGCTAGCAACGGATTTGAGTGAAAAGGAAGATCTCGGACAAGAGGCGAGCCACAAAGTACAATCTCTTGCTCTGGCCCTGGGAGGAGATCACCTAGCACCTTCGCAGCTCGCTGATCTCAGTAAAATAACAAACAAAGTTTGCTGACGGTGTTTTCGCCCCCTATCTGGCTGAACCAATTTGATTCACCACCATACTGAGACGGAGCCGGGCATGACAGTGCGCACCCGGCCATACCCGGTTGCCTGAACACACAAAAAAAAGGTTGTTCAGATGGAATGGGAAGCAATGCTGGACCAGAGGGTAATAGAAGAGTTACATAGTGACTGGGCGAGCCCCGATGGTTTTAGTGCCAAAAACGGACGGCCTCAGTGCGTTTCTGTATCGACTACCGCAAGGTGAATGCTGTGCCTAAATTCGACACATATCCAATGCCTTGGATTGACGAGTTGCTAGATCGGCTTGGTACGGCTGCACTTTTAATCGACATTGGATCAAATGAATGACAGATCTCCTTAACTCCAAAGAAAAGAAAACCAAAGAAAAACAGCCATTCACAACACTGTTCAGGTTGCACCAATTTGTTACGCTTCCTTTCGGGTGTTTGGGGCACCAGCCATGAATTCAGTGCCTCACGGACCAAATCTCTTCGGCCACATGCCACATATGCCGCTGCTTACTTGGATGATATGTCATCTATCGTAAAATAAATTATATAGATATATCATCTATAGTAGGGACTGGCAGCGACATATGGGGGATTTGAGCACTGTGCTGAGAGCGCTGAGACTGCCTGGTCTGACAGCCAACCTCAAGAAGTATGAAGTGGAGGCTAGATATCTGGGCTTCCACTTGGGTCACGGACAGGTGCATCCCCAAATTGACAAGACAGCAGCAGTTGCAACCCATCCAAGACCCAAGACCAGAAAAGGAGGTTAGACAGTTCCTGGAGCTCACCAGCGCTGACTGATCTAGCTAGACAAAAAGGAAGTACCAGATACGGTCCAGTGGATAGAGCTGTGCCAGCAGGCTTTCACCCAGATAAAGGCTGCTCTGTGTGGCGGGCCACTCCTGCATTCTCCTGACTCTTCTGTCCTTTTTTGTTACAGCTACAGGAGTCGGGTGGTGGGGGTATGTGGCGAGAGGGCATGGTTCAGCGATGTCTGTGACAGGAGTGAGATTTGGGAGACGAGTGGCACATAAGTAGGTCAAGTGCAAAATGACATACACCTGGATCTTGTTAATGCCTGGATAAATGCCACCAGGAGGCAGAAAGTGAGGAGAGAGAGTGTGACTTTGGTTTGAGAAAGGAAAATGTTGAATAAAAAGAGACTCATGTTCCACAGCAAACCGACCCTGTCTCCTTCCTTCATCCCTTCATTTGAACTTTACTGCAGGGCCGTTTTTTGTATTTCCTAATTCGGGGAACAGACACACTATATGATGATATCTAGTTGAAAGAGTCTCTATGTGATGGGATTTCTCTGAGCTTCGGTGTTGATGAGACAGCTAGCACTCTGTCTGATTCCTGACCTGAGCCTCAATTTATCATGTTTGAGCTCTAACCATCCCAGGAGGGATGAATACCCATCTCTTTCAACAGGTCAGGTCTGCCCCAAAATTCTTTCCAATTGTCTATGAACCCTACATCATTTTGCGGATACCACTTAGACAGCCAGCCATTGAGTGAGGACAGTCTACTCAGTATCTCATT
This sequence comes from Hybognathus amarus, assembly GCA_030378365.1. Lineage (NCBI taxonomy): Eukaryota > Metazoa > Chordata > Actinopteri > Cypriniformes > Leuciscidae > Hybognathus > Hybognathus amarus. Next base: position 47,931 of record JAQIUQ010003344.1, read on the forward strand.
ACAGCATAAAGGAAGGGGGCCAGAGCAAATTACAGTGTCTGACATCGGTACTTACGAGTTCACACACCTCTTTAACATTAATTTTAGAGATCTTCGAGTGGTGAAGTAGAACATCATTAGTGCCGATGTGATATTAATCTTAGAGAATTTACGATTAGCATTAGCCAGCACTTTTAAATTTACTTTGATGTCAGGCGCTCTGGCTCCCGGCAAACATGTGACTGGTGTCTCTATTTGTCACATGTAATAGAATCGCTAATAACTAGGGCACATTCAACAGTATTCACAATGGGTGTTTCTCTGAGTAGGCAGAACATGTTTAATGTTATAATCGAAACAGAAGAGTGGTGTTATGCTGAGACTATTGCGTCTCAGCGGTCACCCAGTTGCCCTGCTGCACAGTCTCTACAGCCAGAACCGAACAATGTACAGAGTTCACTAAACTAGTTTTTCCAAAGCAGTATCTAAAGCACTTGCATTCTTACTATCCTTCGATTAAAGTTTGGTTGTGTCTCTCTAGTTCTGAAATCTTCTCTGTCAGCCTGACTATCTCGCTGCATTTATCACATGTAAAGCGCGAGTGTGCGAGAGAGAAAAAAAAGATGGCAAGCACGGATGGCGGGTTAACAGGCTAGCGAAATACTTGCATGTTGTGCTAGCAATAACAATTTATATAAAAGCTAGCGATGTCAGATTTACCATGATAGGCAATATTAGACAACATCTATGTTGTTGAGTAAGTTATATTTAGCAATATAAACAACAAGGAATGATAGTAAATCGTTCAAGAGACTTTCCCTCTTTCCTATTTGGCTCTAAACTGTCTGGGTGTTTCTCGTAATCCTAACAACCTTGATTAGTTGGTTCAGGTGTGTGTTATTAGGTTCTGAGCTAGTCTGCATCTGAAAGATTAGGCAGCACTCTTACTGATCGCAAAGACTGTGCAAGCAGCATTTGTGCATGAAGGTACTTCACAAAACTGATTTCAGACAGACTGCAGCGACAGCTTAACAGTTTAATTACCATCATGTATTTTGGCATCGCAGACCACATCTCTACCTGGCTCCACCAACAATAAAAATTGACCAACAAAGTTAATAATAATAATAATAAACAGCATACAACATTAGGTTGAGTTTTCATTTGGTGAGTACCTGGCCCTTTAAGGATTTTTTGAGTCTTACATTTCCCTCTGTACCTGCAGGCCAAGTCAAATCCTGTGTTTACACTATGTACAATAAGCCAATCAGCTGATTTCTTAAGCTCCTGTTAGGTGGAAGTGGTTGACACGTTTCTGTAAAACTAAGTCTTAAGGATTAAACATCAAACCATTCATGGCTGAGATTCAGCACTGTGACCTCACATATAGGCAATGTGACAAGTCCAGGTTATACTTTTATTAGAGTACTTAGTCAGACTGTTAATTGAGGTTAGGTGTTAGGGTCCATGTTAGTAAGTTATCTAGCCTATGTTATAGTTGTTATATGGTCAGACAAATATTTGTTGGGGAATATTAAAATAAAGTGTTAGATACCCTCTATCCACCTTCGCTTGCCTAACAAGCCTATACTGTGCATTTGTGGTTTGTTCTCCTGATTTAAAAACAATATCCCATGAATGATTCAGTGGAATGCACTTAGTAATCGAAAAGCACAAAAAAATAAAAGAATAGCACAGTCTACACAACGATAATGACAGACAGGAACGATATCGCTGGAATCACAATCATCAATCCTGCTTTAAAGAGCTAAAGCATTTAAAGTGACAGATGACAAACATTATCGTCTGCTGGTGTGGACGCTAATATAGTTAACTTTATAGTTATTGCTCTTGGTGTCGATTGGGCTTAAAAATGTCTGTCCTTCAGAAACATGCAAATTAAGTTTGAATTCTTGGAAAGTCAAATGTTATGGTTATAATGGCACTTTTTTGTTTTTCTCAAGGCTACACTATTTTAACAATGGAGGTCGTTTTTTGTTTTGTTTTTTGGTGTTTGATTGTTTGATTTTTTTCTTTTTTTGGAAAAATAACATGAAAGAAAACTAAACTGTATGACATATGTAGGCTACACGCACAAGTTTACTATCTACATTGGGATATTGCATAGATTTAATATTGCTTTTATGTGCGTATTTGCTACTGTAACTTAACCCTAACCCACATCACCGGATGGTGACAAAACTGTGAATGCCCAGTAGATGGCAGTGTTGTGGTATTATTGAGTACTTTGGTATTTTAAGGATCAGATAGGGGGCAGTGCAGCCTGAACAACCTTCAACATCAGGATAATTCTGTCATCATTTCTTCTCATTCAGCAATTCACTCGATAATTGAGAGCAAATATGCCATACAAATACACAGAACTAAAATTGTAATTTATAAAAAATAAAATTAACCTTCCAGCCTGATTTAACATTGATGGGAGATTTAGAACAGGAAGACTTAAAACTATTTTTTTTTTTAACTTTGGGGTAAAGCATTTGAGAAGGATCACATGGTTCAGTGCAAAATGAAACCGTCCACCCAAAACAATGATTTCTTCTGTTCAGTTTATGATTAGATCAAGGAAACAGGACGTGGTCCAGTCTTATTCAGTTATGACCTCTTTATGAACGACTCTTAATCAACAGTCACACAAACAGCCTCCTGTGGACGGGACACTTGCTTTGAGTTACTGCGGTGTTACAGGCCCTTTCTGTAGCAATGCTAGTAAATGTCTCTGAAAGATTAAATTACATCAAATGACACTTTTATTTGTTTACTCGGGTGCTTAAAGTCACAACAAACGTTGAGGAATACATTTTATATCTGTTTGCCATTACATTGATATACAGTATGATTGATATAGGCCAACATATGTTCACGGTTTTCCTTAAAATCTGCTCTTTCTTACAGGTATGATTGATCTTTAGAGTAACTTCCTTAAAAAGCCATCAATAATTTAGTTTATTTAGAACAGTTAAGAGTGTTTTATCATTTGCAACACACTGTAGCAGACATACTTTTTATTAGACATCTGACTGATGTTTAGACTGTGAGCATTAATACACAGTTCATATATAGGAATTCTGAATGGCATAATTATGCAAATAAATAATTACGTAAGAATCTGGTGATATATCAGAATCTCAACAGAATGTGCAGTTTGGTCTTTAAAGGAAATTCTGGTGTTTCCTTATACACTGACCTAAAGGATTATTAGGAACACCATACTTCACCTTCAGAACTGCCTTAATTCTACGTGCCATTGATTCAACAAGGTGCTGAAAGCATTCTTTAGAAATGTTGGCCCATATTGATAGGATAGCATCTTGCAGTTGATGGAGATTTGTGGGATGCACATCCATGCTCTATTGGGTTTGAGATCTGGTGACTGTGGGGGCCATTTTAGTACAGTGAACTCATGGTCATGTTCAAGAAACCAATTTGATGATTCGAGCTTAGTGACATGGTGCATTATCCTGCTGGAAGTAGCCATCAGAGGATGGGGACATGGTGGCCATAAAGGGATGGACATGGTCAGAAGCAATGCTCAGGTAGGCCGTGGCATTTAAACGATTCCCAATTGGCACTAAGAGGCCTAAAGTGTGCCAAGAAAACATCCCCCACACCATTACACCACCACCACCAGCCTGCACAGTGGTAACAAGACATGATGGATCCATGTTCTCATTCTGTTTACGCCAAATTCTGACTCTACCATCTGAATGTCTCAACAGAAATCGAGACTCATCAGACCAGGCAACATTTTTCCAGTCTTCAACTGTCCAATTTTGGTGAGCTCTTGCAGATTGTAGCCTCTTTTTCCTATTTGTAGTGTAGATGAGTGGTACCCGGTGGGGTCTTCTGCTGTTGTAGCCCATCCGCCTCAAGGTTGTGTGTGTTGTGTCTTCAGCAAATACTTTGCTGCATACCTCGGTTGTAACGAGTGGTTATTTCAGACAAAGTTGCTCATCTATCAGCTTGAATCAGTCGGCCCATTCTCCTCTGACCTCTAGCATCAACAAGGCATTTTTACCCACAGGACTGCCGCATACTGGATGTTTTTCCATTTCACACCATTCTTTGTAAACCCTAGAAATGGTTGTGTGTGAAAATCCCAGTAACTGAGCAGATTGTGAAATACTCAGACCGGCCACCAACACCAACAACCATGCCACGCTCAAAATTGCTTAAATCACCTTTCTTTCCCATTCTGACATTCAGTTTGGAGTTCAGGAGATTGTCTTGACCAGGACCACACCCCTCATGCATTGAAGCAACTGCCATGTGATTGGTTGATTAGATAATTGCATTAATGAGAAATTGAGAAATTGTCCTAATAATCCTTTAGGTGAGTGTAGACACCCTATTAGAAGCCATAGACACGCTCACACACATTTCTATAAACAGAGACAGACAATGAGTGTGTGAGAAAGACTGGAGAGATTTGATCAAGTGGGTTCTCTAAGGTTCTCCCTCTGACCAGGACACAGATAAATGTGTATAACGCAGCCACTTCATCTAGATCTGTCCTGGACCTTTCAGATAAGGCCATTTTTCAGGCTGCCGTCCATTAGCACCACACACTTGCATCCATCAGGCTGCCAAACTCACAGCAAGCCTCATTTAAAGGGCCAGTGTACACCTTTACCTCTGCTAGACATCAAACTTAGACAGACTGTTACATTTATGTTTATGTTTACTGTACATTATTAAGTGTTATTTTATTCATAACACATATATACAGTAAGTAGTAGGTGAGTAGGGGAAGATTTGCATTGAACAACTGTTTAGCATGAGTCGTATATTACTATTATAATATTTAAGGTGTTTTTTTGGTAGACGTGTTCACAATGAATGCTGTATAGAACATTCTTTAAATTATCCTTTTGCATTTAGAATGACTTCAGGCTGTGTAAAGATTGACCTAAATTTATTTTAGGGTTATTAAGGGCAAATGGGGTAATAATAAAGCAGATGTGTACTTCAGTTATTGCTACCACATTAAAATCATAAATAAATGATATATAGGATCTCTTTTAACTTCTCAGTGTGACAAGTTTTCACTTTAAGTTTATTTTTATAGATAATACATATCTTTTACCACAGTTTTCTTATACATAATAGCGTGCTGCAGGGATGACGAACTTTTAGTCCAAAACCTGGAAATGATTTATGACACTTCTGATTCCATAAAATAAAATACTTTTTCTTTAAGGCTTTTACTAGTCAAGTATCTAAATGGGAAAGAGATTGTCAGGGCAAAGTTGATTATTTATTGAAGATTATCATTTCTAACAAAACGTGTAAGAGTCAGAACCTTTTAAAAGCTTGTTTTTGTTAAAGTTATGTTCTGATATATTGTCTTTTATTTTGACATCCCTGCTCTGTTTAGTTTTCATTTCCTTGGTTTCTGATTATATCCTCATTTGTTTCTATAGACGCTCATGATTATCACCTGTGTCTCGTTAGTTCCTTGTTTGTGCTTATATATACACTGTATAGCCCTGTGTTTATCTTTGTGTCTGTAGGTTGTTTTTGACACATAGCATGGTTTCTGTTCCTTGTTTTAAGGTTTTGATTGTAATAAATCTGTTTATTGAAGACTCCTGCTGCGTCCCAATTCGCATACTATCCGTCCTGAAATAGTATTCGAAAAATGAATCTAGTACGTCCCAAACCGTAGTATGTTGAAATGAGTGTTTCAAAGATACCCGGATGGTCTACTATTTCCGGTCAGAATCCGAAGTGTAGATCGGTGCACACTTTAACGGCTGATATATATTTCGGTTAGCACACACGTAGTAAAAAGTGTTAAAAAACTACAGACACGGAGGGCGCGCAAGTCCCGCGGCTGTGTAGAGAGGTTTAGATAAACAGGTTTGAGTGATTAATTATCAGTATCTAACCGGACGAAAGTGAATTTATTCAATGTTGTCCGCATTATATTGCATATGCAGCAGCATTGTGAACGTTTGTAAAGACACGTTTAGCCATTACTTTTTAAATGCATCATTATATTCAAATTGCAAACATGAGGAGAGTATCTGCATGAAAGTACCCACGACTGGCAGACTGAACGTGCTCTGAAACGGTAGGAAATCAAATTAGATAGAATGGAGGATTTTAACTGTGACAAGATGATTGACAGGGCAGTTTACGGTGACAGGATGCACGCAGCACGCGACAGATTCTGTCCGGTAAAGATGACGTGATAGTATGTCCCAAAGCTTCCCTACTCTTTTTGCTGCACACTCAAAAGTATATACTTTTTCTTCACAAAAAGAGTACATTCTTTTAGGGCGTAGTATAAGTAGGCGAATTGGGACGCAGCATTCGTGTCTCTTCTGTGCATGTCTAACGACACTACAGTTTTCTGCAACAATAGAAAAGCCACTGGAAAACGTATTGGGTTTTAGTCGAGGAAACTTCACTTTGAAAAAAAGTTGGTGGCCTAAATTTAAAAAAGCAGTTCACTTTAAAAAAAAACGTTTGCTGATAATTTACTCGCCCCATGTCATCCAAGATATCCATGTCTTTCTTCAGTCGAAAAGAAATTAAGGTTTTTGATGAAAACATTCCAGGATTTTTCTCCATATACTGGACTTCAATGGGAACCAAACAGTTCAAGGTCCAAAAGACAGTTTCAGTGCAAACTGTTCAAATGGCTTTAAACGATTCCATGAATAAGGGTCTTATCAAGCGAAATGATCCATCATTTAATAAATAAATAACAAAGTTTAAGTTTTATAAGCTCAAATGCTGTTCTGTGACGCGCATTCGTGACTCTCCTGTTAGCACTCATTAATCAAAATGAACAAATCTTTTTCGTGTCATTTGGTTCATTCAACGAACGAAATGAATGAGTTGACTCGGGAAAAGATTCATTCATTTTGAAAAAAAAAACGAGTTTGAATAGGAAGTCACGAACGCGCGACTTGAAGGCCTTTAAAATAATGAGTTGAATAATGTATAACTTAAAATAAGTTGAAAATTTCTCTCAACTTATTTTGATGACTTCAAGCAATGTGTTGTCATAACTCATTGATCATGTTTTTTTATTACAATGTGATGCTCACAAAAAAACAGCGCTTTATAATAAGGGTGCTCCGATTTATCGGTCGTCGATTACGATCGGCCGATAATTGCTTTGGGATGTGTGATCGGTGGTCTCTATAAAGGCCGATCCAGAAAAGCCGATCAGATGACACAAACTCGCGAGACAATTTTTTTATGCCCTGGTAAAAATGGCTTCAGCTGTCTGGCAATTGTACAAGGTGTGTGAAAAAGCATTTCACTAGCAATCCATCTGCAATGTGTGTACCACGCCGCTGTCTGCTTGTCAAACTGTGATCAACATGTAAAGAAAGAATAGAGTCTGTCCCGCAACGGAAGCGCGCGTCCGAGTGAAGACTGCGCGAGCTACAGAGAACACTGTGTCCACTGATGGCCGCGGCAACGAGCGCTCAGGTTGAGTTCAAAAACTCATAATATATATGAAGCCATACTGTAGTATAATGTGAGATAGAAATGAATGTTTAAGTCATTAAATGCAAGTTCACGTAAACTTTTCCCTCCGCTGTCAGTCATTCTCCATTCACGTTCAAACAGCGCGTCGTCAGTCATTCTCCATTCAGCATTAAAACAGCACAGCGCGTCGCGTTCGGCAACGATGAAAACTCTCTCCAAGATGAATAAATGTTAATATTATTATACTTGATCTGTAGATAAAGCTCTGGTTTTGCATAAATTGACTCTCTTGCTGTAGTACCTCAATCATGTTCCTTTCTGTATCACAACACTGGAGAGCACTATCATTGTTCTTCACGCGCACAGTAACTGAAATGTTAAACTGTTCAAAGAAAAGGCTCAATAAACTATTGCATAGATAGATACTGTATAATACACTATGCATCGATGTATTTCCTTTGTGCTTAGAACTTTTCCAAACGGACTCGAAGAGCTGCGCGCTGTGACTCATGTTGCCTCAAGCGCATCATTCAGCGCTCGTGATGCGCATAAGCGCTGTGTGCCGCACTCTATTCACAATCTTTCATAAATCTTTTCATAAGAGTCTTTCATAATCATATCATAATAATTTTGCGCAATGAAAGATTATTAATTGCATTTTTTTGTTCTGTCCTATCTATCATAAGTTGCTGCCTCATTAAACAGCTGTGCTATACATTTGTGCTATATTTATTTTCTTAATTTTATATAGACTATAAAATAATTGGGCCACCCCCCTAAAGGGTAATATCCTTCTCACCTTTTTTCACCCCTGACCCTTTTTCATGTCTGATAAATACACAGGTGTAAATTCATGATACATTGTCTTCTCTTAATTGTAATACTTAATGTACATTGTTGTTAAATATAGTTTAACATAATGCTACATGCTAAATAGAAGGCTTCAAATAGACTCTATAATCGGTGATTCGGTATCGGGTGATACAGCTTCCAGTAATCGGTGATCGGCCCCAAAAATCCTGATCGGAGCACCCCTACTTTATAATAACGATACTTCGCAAGTTGCCATGTCGTTATCGCGTTAACACTTTACGTATTTTAGTGATTTCGAGCAAGCCAGTCCTCCACCGATATCAGCTCATATAAGGAGTAACTTTTCAAATCAAGCCTTGATTCACATGTGTGAAATAAAGGGTCGAGGAGCACAGATCACACAGCTCACAGAGTTAAGGCCCGTACACACCGGGACGAAGATATCAGCACGCGTTCATCGTACCGTCTTTCAACGCGTTTTTTGTGTTCATACCCAAGCGTTTTTCGCTGACGATGAGCCGAGTGAACATGCAAATTCATTCCCTGACATTAGATGGCGCTTAATTTAAAACAGAAAAAATAATAGAATCCTATACTAGGGTGTTCATTTTCATGTCTCAACATGTTTTATTATGAGATATAAAAAAAATAACGAATGAAATAATGATAGAAATAATGTCTTCTGTTTTAGAAAAATAAATATATAAATAATAAATAACTAAAAGAAATGCCTCCAAAATGTAACAAAAAAATAGCTCTCACAAACTTACAAAAACGAACTAACAAAATCTATTTATATCTTTCGTTTTCATCCTCTTTATCCTGTTTTTCTTCCTCACCTTGTTTGCCCATCTATTTTGCTGTAGAACCGATCTTTTCCAGGAGTTTTTTTTTTTTTTTTTGAAAACCAGGACAATTTAATCACTTAAAAACAGCCAGGACAGGACGTGAAAACAGGATATGTAAACGCAAAGTTGAGATGTTGCCCAGAGATAAAAACATAGCACTAGTTGTCAGATGAACAGATGCACTGAGAGATGAGAGTTGTCGTATTTCCCTGTGTTTAATAAAACCAACTCAAACTTTACACTCGTCCCTCATACATGGGATCGAGCGAGAAAAAATACAAACAAACATCCAACTCTGGTCACAATAGAAAAATGAAAAGAAAGAATACAAAGAGTTGGCAGAGCGGGTATCCTCACTTGTCAAAATCTAACTGACACTACTCACACTATGCGCAGTTCTCATCTCAACTCAGATTTCTATAAAGCACAAAGTTACACATGTCCCGGGAAAACAGGACTGTTGGTCATCCTATGATACTTTTATTACAGAAATATTAATATAAATATTATCATAGCTCTTTATGCTCCGAGACCAGCAGCTATCTTCTTCGCCGTATGTGTGCTCGGCAAGACCGTTTTGTGTTTGAGCGCCCTAAGTTATGCTTTACTGTAACTTCAGAAGCACCAGACACGTGAGCAAAACCGCCAATCTCGTTGGTCGGATGGTTTTTGACGCGCGCGTCAAACCAAAAAACGAACCGAGGCGTTTTTTTAAAAATGACGCTTTTACGCGTGGCGTTTTTCGCGTCGGTGTGAACACTCACATTGGCACCCATTGTTTAGTCACGAGGCGTTAAACGTCGACGAATATCGCGCGTGAAATTCGTCCCGGTGTGAACAGGCCTTTAGAGACTAACACACACATCTATAGCGCAGAGAGACACAGTGTGTATGGACTGAGGCGGATCGCTGTGTCTCATTCAGACTGGACTGAACCCATAATGTTACTCAGCATGCATAGTGTCAGTGTGCCACCACCATCATAAAGCTGCAGACGTCCATTCATAGCATGAGTGTGCTGTGCATCCACACACACACACACACACACACACACACTGCTAACGTCTGGCTGTTCTGTGTCACGCTTCAATTGTTCTAATAGGCGCTTCTGGCAAACAAAGTCCTTGCAGTCATTGGAACAAGCCAGTGTAAATGTCACCTGTTCAAAGCTATATAAGAATGCCGCTCCAGTTTCCCTTTTCCTGTTTCTATAAAACAAATTGTTTGGGGTTTGCCAGCTATCGGCGCTTTCGTCCATGTTGACTGGCGAAATTGTTCAATGCTTCCAAAGCAGTTTACAATATGACAAACATAACAAAATATAACAAAGAGTTTCAATAAAAATCAACACTTGAGACAAATAAATGTCAAAGTCGAGTGAGTTGCATGATGGAGAAAAGGAGGAAAGAGAAGGGGAGGTACTGAAAGAGTGAAAAGATACTTCTTCCCGTCACCCTTCTCAAGGTCTCCGCTGGAGTCGGGTGTCCAAGATCCTTCCCACAATCCAACTGGGCGCTATGAATCCAGTCGACCGCACCGGATCTGTGATGACTTTTACTGCGTTCCCACACACTGAGGTGGTAAAAAAGCGATTGATTTACACACTTGATGATAAATATGGCAGGCAAGTCACACTGTGAGCAGTTTTATCCACCATGGCCAGACCGGGATCACATCTCTGACGGGCATCCCGAAGGAAATTGCCGACAGATGCATGGCCGGTGTTCCTGAACAAGTGCAATGAAGTAAAATTAATGTGCGCGAGTAAAGTGGGGTGAATAGGGAAGGATAAATGTTAAAAAGGTCTTACGCACCAGTAAACATCCCGGTTATTTGTATTGTGTTTGATACTGTTGCATGTCTAGACGTGTCTTAAAGGGATATTTCACCAAAAAAATGTATTCTGCCATCATTTACCCTTTGATATACCAAATTGTACGAACAGAGAACACTGTCCCAGACTTACCTAAATCACCTCGATCCAAGATTAGATATCATTTCCTCAAAGGTCCACATCACAATGTGAAATATTAACATAATGCCAACCAAAGCACCAGCCGTTAATGATCCGACTAAGCCTCTTTATGTTCACTATTGTTTAGTCAACTATTAAGGGGCAGCCCTAGCTTGATTGATTATTTGTTGACTGTTTAAATGTTCTATCATTGTAAGGAGAGTTGTATTTCCAACACACACTTGAAGTGTTGGGCCAATCACAACACACTGGGTCAGCTGGCCAATCAGAGCACTCTAGGCTTTACAAAAGGAGGGGCTTCGGTAGAAATCAGTCACGTTTCAAGACTGGGAAAAGTGGCAGCTGCGGTAATGTACAATAATGTGTTTATTATTAAACGCTAGTTAGCCTACTCTATTACCGGTACACCCAATAAACAAAATAATAACTAGGGATGCACCGATATGGAACATTTTGGCCATACCGATAACCGATAATTCTTTACATTTGAAAGCCGCATAACCAGATATATTGGCCGAGAAATCAAAATTAATTTATTTTATATACTTTCGTATAGCCTGTATACATAAACAAAAGGCTCACAATTAAAAGCCTTGTCTCAAACACTTTTAACATAAACTCAAACATACTACAGTATAACCAAGCTTCCTTAACTTTTCCTTAACTTCCTTAACTTTTAAAAATTAATTTTACACTGGGCAACTTTCTTTATTAAAAAATGGTAACACTTTATAATAAGGTTTAATTTTGGTAGCATTAGTTAGCATGAACCAACAATTTTATAAGACATTTTTAAGAAAGTTGTATCTAACATTAGTCAGTGCACTGTGAACTAATATGAACATACATTAACAATTAAGGCTATTGCTTTCTGTTACTTAATGCATTAACAAATGAGACCTTATTAAGAGTTATCAAAAAATCTATTGCCTAACAAAAAATAAAATAGCCCCCCTTAATATTGCAAACAAGTCATTAGATAGGCTAACATTGGGCTGCATATAAAAAAACAAAATGCATGTGCCATGGATCAATAAAACGGAATCGCCTCTGCACGGACAATAAGGAAATTATTTTAATCAAACCATGTCGTTGATGAAAATAATACGAGAACAAAATAATGTTTGTTATTTATTATAACGCAATGTTTTTGAAAAAAAATAAACAATTAAACAATTTTAATATTACATAGGCTAGCCTAATAGTAAACATCTTTAATAGCATTACTGTTTCAAATGACATTGCTGTGTGAGCTGCGCGAGCTGAAGCTGAAGAGAATAACGAACGTGGAACTGAATCGCTTTGCTAGAAGGTTAATCAACTTGACGGTTGCTGAAGAATGCAAACCCAAAGAATTTTCAAATTTATTACAATGGTGAATATAATTATATGACAGTGCAAATCATAGCTTTTAATGTTTTGCATTGTTTAATCTGCGTGCGCTGAAGCTGAAGAGAAGGAGCACCGGAGAACTGAAGAACTTTTCTAGGTTGTTTAAATCCACGAAACGCATGATATGTGAGATTAATCAGATATTTATATTACATCAGCTTTATATTACGACTTATCTGCACAAAAGGACGTGAATGCACAATCGAACTTGTGCTTGTCATAATGTGAAGCTAATCCCTGTTCTGGACGCGCTATTCCACAACAACGCGCTGAAACGGCAACTTAACCCAGATAATTCACAACGTTTTATTACAATAGTGTTCTCATTATAATGGCATGTATATGACATTCCCAATTATAGTTATAAAAGTGCATTGCTGTTTGAGGTGAGCTGCGCGCATGCTAAAGATGATCTGGATCACCGGTATACAATGAAGCGCGCGGCGCTCATTAACTCAACCAAACGCATCCTATATTAGATTAATCAGATATATAAGCCTACATACACAAAATAAACATATTACAACTTACAATGGAACAGAATGCTGCGAATGCTCAAGAGAACTTGACTGTGCTTGTCATGAAGGCTAACTCCACACAGACGCGCTCTTTCCGCCTCAACGGGCTCGTCGCGCTGAAACACTGGCGAACAAGAATTCACAACATTCTTTTGCATGCGTGTTTTTATTATAATGTTATGAAGCCTATGTGACAGATTTGTGCTGCACATGTTGCACTGAACTGTATCTTTCTTTTTGAAGTGAATCCAATCATTCAGAACCGTTATGGTGAACAGCGCGCGTCTCTCAACTGAAGTAAATAATCTATTATTCATCGGCTTTGATATATCGGCCCAATTTTCTTATCGGATCGATAACAATAACATCAAAAAAGACCATTTATCGGCCGATATCGATATGTGGTCGATATATCGTGCATCCCTAATAATAACCTCTTTAAAATAGCATTTATATGACCGCTTTAAACGAATAATCTATTTAAAAGGTTTGTTCAGCCCAAAAATGTAAATTCTCTCATTATTTACTTTGGTGACATGCTTCATGCTGCAATGCATGCTGGGAACCATCAAATAATAAAACCCATGGCTCAGAATGCATTGCAACATGAAGCATGTGACCATTGTTGAGATTTATATGCTGATTCTTGATGGTGTTATGTGCACATAAAAATTATAGTCACAAAATTGCTGTCTCTCTTGTCACGGTATCACCAGTGTTGTGCCTGAACTTCGTCCATTAAACAATAGTTCATGAACGTGTACATATTTGGGCGAACATGAACTAAACGTACTGTATTAATGCCAAATGAATGTTACTGTGAACGCATTCATTCTGGTGTCTGTGAACACACGTTCTCTCAGTTTAAATTCGCTACAATTCGGGTGCCAGATTTCTTACTGGAAAGTAAGTTAAATTTACTTTCCCTGCTGGAGCGAAAACCCGGCTAAAACACTGCAAACAGGCCTTAATATGTTGCAAAAAAAACATCCAATCTGGCAACACCAGCCATCAGTGTCGCACCATGGCCGCCGCGTACGCCATCAAGACACGAAGTAGCATGTAGTCGACAACTATGAACTTATTAAATTTTTTGAACCGTGAACTTAAGTTCAAAATTGTGAAGTATGAGCTATGAAGAAAGTGAACTTTCCCAACACTGAAGCCCCGTTCACACTACACGCGACTTTGTCGCTGCAGGTCTCCAGTGGCTGCGCTGGAGGGCGTTCCCACTACTGGTTGCCTGAGTAATGTTTGTGAGTGACATTCACGGAAGTTCCTCTATGTTAGACAACAAATACGTTTTATTGCCGCTACAAACAAATATTTTGGAAGGAAAAGTCTAAATATAAATGGAATCAGTACATAAAATGTATAATATTAAAGATGAACGACAAACAGTGAGTGCTATTTGCCATCGCGGCTATTTAACTCCAGCACACGTGCAAATACCGGTCTCATCTGGGTTCCCAAAACCATTCAGTCACGGAGTCAGTACGGTGAACACCACTGTATGTACACGGAGATATATCATCCATTATAGGATAGTTTCTGACTGCTAAAATGAGCTTCTCGTTCAACTTGCCTCGGTCTAGACTCAGCACTTGAGAGTGACGCGCTCCACTGACTTCACTCCTATTGGTTGACGCTCGCAAAAATTGCCCTTCATTTGCATAAAGTTAAACTTTTCTCAACTTTGTCGCGTCGCTGGACACGCCCCACTGGTCGCCAACGGTAGTCGGAAGTCGCTCGCTCACCATTGATAATGAATGGTATCGCGTCACTTGGTCGCATGTAGTGTGAGCGGGCTTTGAGTATCACAGTTTCAAAAGTAGTATGTAAAGTGTTTAATAATTAAATGAATGAATAATTTGTTCAGTAATTAACCATGTGATGGGATTTTTTTAAATTAAGATGCATGATGATGTCATCATCAGTAAATTACCAAGAAGTCACCCTCAACATTTTTCTTGGTTTTCTTTCCAACAGCAAATGTGCCTTTCAATCACATACTAATAGCAGCCAAAGAAAAAAAAACATTAAAATTCAACAGTCAAGAGCCCAACAAAAGCAAACACTGATCACCATAATGGCGACTTCAAACAAAATAGTATATCATTGTCCCAACACTCCCACTCTCCTACTGAAATGCTTACAAAAGCTCAGATGCTTTTATCAGTAAAATAGTATAACAACTTAAAAGCTACATGACGTTTCTTACTAGTGAGGTAACGGCACTGTTCTTGAAGCAGATAAACGTACAGTTTCGCTATTAGTAGAGATATTGCTGGTGAACACTGTTGAGAGACGCACAGATTCAGGTATTTCACAAATGCTTAATCTCTCTCTCTCTCTCTGATAAATGTATGACTGCATTATAAGTCTGTTATCAACGGCTGAAGCTTGCTCTAAAATGACGTTTTGGAATTACATTTACATATATGCATTTAGCAAACGCTTTTATCTAAAGTGACTTACATTGCATTTCAAGGTACACATTTTACATTGTTATCAGTTCTTTCCTGGATAGCAGCGGAGCAATTAGCAATGGAGGCTTGGGATTAGATGCATACGAAATTAGTCTTGCACACAAGAGCATTTTAAAGGACAAAAACCTGACAAATGTCATGAAATAAATCATCTGAACAATGACTTGAGGTGTGGTTTATCATAGTATAAGTGGAATAATTGACTCTGAGCTGTTTGTGTGTACCCGAGGTTTGTGTCCTTAAATTTTTTCAATATATTTAAGCTATTTAATATATTGATTATAAATATATAGAAATATATTTTCATTCCGTAAGGGTAAGAATACATAATGACAGATTTTTAGTATTTGAGTGATTCCTTTAAACACTGTTAATTACTTTTTTAATTCATGTATCTAATTTACACCCATGAGGATGATGTATATTCCTGGTATTAAGATGAATTTATGGCTCCGTTAATTTAGAGATGGACAGAAACGTTAGCAAAGCGTTTTGTCAATAACGTGCACAATTGTGGCCATGATTCGGCTCTCATGTCTCTCTTTAGGACTGTCTGTCTCTTGGAGTTTACAAACGTGTTTGGCAGGCTTTCCCTCTGGCAGCTGGGCACAATGGTTTGGCGTGTGTCTCAACCAGAATATGCTTCATTCTCCCACAGCCAGTGTAATTCTAATTCATGAGCTCCAGGGATCCATCATCTTTCCAATAACAGCCATTTAACAGATGATTCCAGCGGCCTCTGATTGCATTCAAGTTGGGTCCGAGTCACCAGTTGCCATCAAAATTAAGGTTGACTTGCCTGATGTGTCAACATTCAACGTGAAGGACTTTTACTTTTAAATTATAAACCGTGTGTGTCGAGTCCAACGATACAATCCAGAAAACCAGTTGAGGACCAGTGTGTTAAAGATTCATTCGGCTAATGGTTGCAGTTTTCCATTTCACACCAACATTGTGTAGCTGAGCATCTGTGAGCTGAGATTAGAAATGACCAATGAAAGGTCAAAGGTTAACAAGGGCACACTTAATCCCTGAGCTGAGTGTTTGTGCAGCTGTGCACAGGAGGAGAGCGAGAGTTTGAGAGAATGAGGGACAGAGACAGTGAGAGGATATGAGCGCTGTGAAGGTGCGGACAGAAAGAGTGACCTCTGACCACTGAGAAAGAGTAACATGCTCTGCTCAGCAAGACATCACGTTTCCTTTACATTGAGCTTGATGAAGTGTGTGTGTGCATTACAGATGTAGATTGTTGCTGAGTTGTTCCTTTAATGGCGTGGTGTGCAGTCAGAGCTGTGGTCAGAGGGGGGCAGTGTGGACGAGAGATGTGAGAGGACCTTCAACGGCCCGACAGTGTACAGGTGGTGCGAGTCAGGCCTCAGTTTAACATGTGTGTGTGTGTGAGACCTGGGGAGGGTGTATCACATTACATTAACCTCAGAGTCTCAAAGGGTTAAGAGCTGTCAGCCACTGTAGTCATTAAGTCCTTCAGAAGAACACAGTAAATCAGAGAGGAGACCTCAGCTGCTCTAATCACCCACTCAAACGTGCGTGTGTGTGTGTGATGGGTGGGTGGGTTTAGGTGTCGGGTTAAGTATAAGGAAAGATAATACACTGTTTGTACAGTATATAAAATCTGTCTAAAAATGTCTATTGAAAGTCCTGATATGCAAATGATACTCAACAATAAAACACTAATGCAAACTTCTGTCTAACGCCGCCTTCACACTGGCAGTTCGAAATCCTCTCCAAAACGAACTCAACGGAACACATTCATTTCCTATGGACATTCACAGAACGCATGCGAATGGGTCCAACCGAGTGCATTGCGAAGAAAATCGTGTCCGTTGGTCATCCGGATGCGTTCAAAAAATTTAACTCTTGCAAAAAGCTAAAGACGTTTCCTATTTGACAATTCCAGTGGAAGTTGAGCGTTGCTATGGTACTGATAAACAAACCTGAATTCTTAACGTTTATTAAAATAAATAATGATTTTATAACGATAAGTTGTCATGTCATTTTTTTATTTTCATGACTTTCTAACATTATAGGGCAGTTAATACAATTAAATTGTAGGCAGACACTGAACTATTGACCACCATATCACATTTTTTAGTCGACCTCACGCAGCAGCCTTCAGAACTGACAGAATCAACTTTTCTAATCTCTCCGCCATTTTTGTTCACGCTTTTCACTGTCCGACGCTTTTCACTGTGTAGTACGACGTCCGTTGGGAACGTATTGTGTATTATGGTGCTGATTTCAACTGCCAGTGTGAAGGCGGCGTAAATGTTCAATAAACTGGTCCATTTAAAAAAGTGAAAATTTTTTTTACTATATAGTCAGATGTTACAAGTTTGTATCAAAACTACAAGGTTGTTCTCCAAATCATTTTAATTTCCCAGACAGCAACATAGTGTCGGCCCAGATCTGGTGTGGTGAAGAGATGAGTCCCCGAAGAGATGAGTCCCACCTTAGGACCCCATAGTATGCCAGTAGTATGCCTGATCTAAATATGTTCTCGATTATAACCTGATAAAAGCAGTTTGTTGCCATCAATTAATATGTTTATTTGTTTAGCGCGTTTCAAGTAATATGTTTATTTTGTTTAGCGCTTTTCATAGTAGGTTGCGTCAACAGAAGAGGAAAAAGTCCAGCGAAATTTAAAAATATTACTGTTATTGTGTCATGAAATGTAATTTTAAGAGTTTTTAAGTCGAGAATGTAGTTGTTTAAAGCTCAAATCTGTGGTTTATTTACTATCTAAGTACTACCTATCTTTTATCTACTATGTAAGCGAACTAAAAAACACTAAGAACGAGAAATGTTTAAATTTACAATCTACAGCTTCGGTTATATACTAGTATATGAAACATATAAGTTAAACTACATTAATGACTCGTTATAACGTACTTCAAACTAGAGGTCGACCTAATTAATCGGTTCGAGCAATTAATTCGGCCGATTTTTGGCATTTTTTAACATAATCGGCATCGGCCAATATCCCAGTATATCAAGCCGATTATTAGGTAGGCGCATCTGTGGGCAGCCTTGTGTTGTCGTTCTTGACGCACGCTGCCGCTAGAGTCATTTTCCAGCCGAGTAAGCAGCAGACCTCATTCAGTGCTTAAGGAGCTAACGGCAATGATTCAGTTCGTATAACTCCTTTATATTTAATTAAAAACTTTTGATATGTTACTGCCAACTTCGAGAAAAAACCTGAATAAGCGACAAGACATTCGGCTACTTTGGATCATAGTTGAAGTTGCATTATCACAGAAGAGTTGCTATCATGTCACAATAAATAAGCAATAATTTTGCAATTACAGAGTGAATCTGAGACTTTTATTTGTTCTGTTTGTGTGTCTTATATTTGAGAGGGTTGTCACTCAATGCAGAGAAATAAGTAATAAAAAAGAGACCAACGCATGGCTAGTGACAGGCTGGCTTTGCTTTGCTAGCGGGTAGCTACAGACAGACCCGGTGCTAATACAGCACTGGAACCTTAACCACCGTTATCTTCCGCAACGAATATCAACGTGGATTTCTGTGCTTCAGTTTGGTGCTACTGTTATGCCAGTGCTTCTCTCGGACGCTCAGAAAACGGACGTTAGAATAACAGAAACATCGCTTTACATACCGTTAGCAGTGTTGGGAAAGTTTGCTTTCTACATGAACTAGTTCAAAGTTCAGTTCACTCATTTTAAAATGAACTAGTTCATTCATAGTTCTTTTTTCCATATGTTAGCTTTTTATTATTATTGCCACAGCCCATATACAAACACAGACAACAATTATTTTATCGAACGAGCAAAGTTTGCACATTAATGTAAGATTTTAGATACTGGTGGCTGGTGTTGCCAGATTGGGTGTTTTTTTCGCTACATATTAAGGCCTGTTTACATGTGTTTTAGCCGGGTTTTCGCCTGGAGGGCTCTATAGAAATCTGGCACCTGAGAGCGCGCGTTCACAGACACCAGAATGAACTAGGTAACGTTCATCAGCCAGTAATACACTACGTTCCATTCACGTTCGCCCAAAATATGAACGCGTTCATGAACTATCGTTCATTGAACTGTGTTCAGGCACAACACTGACCGTTACATAGTAGCTGGATTAAACATGGTTAAAATCTGGCCAAACAGTGTTAAGTGTGACTGTATTTCACTGTAGATGGTCCAACAGCGGGATGCCGTTGTCTGAAGAACAACAGACGGATGCGCTGTGGTGCATTTAAAGGTTTTGTAAAATATAATTTTCCCATCTGGTGGTTGTTTTTGTCATTCAACAGCAATTTACTAGTGAAATACGTTATTGTTAGAAGTTAAATTAAATAAAATATAATAAATCTTATATATAAAAAATTAAATCATTTAAAGTTTTTTTTCTCCTTTTTTGTGATAATTAGGTTATTGTCCATTTGTCTTTGTCTGTCAACAAACAAAACTAAACCAAAAATACATGTTTCAGGACATGTTTCAGGAAATGCATGTTTTTTGAGAGGATAAAATGTTTTTGTTGAGAAAGTTTGTCTATGTTAAGTAATTATCATTTCTTTTACATTTTATCTTTCAAATAGAGGTTAAAAACCAAGCAAATATCGGCCAAAATAAATCGGCAGCATTAATCGGCCATCGGCTCGAGCCCCGGATTTCAAAAGATCGGCATTCGGCGCCGAAAAAAACATATCCGGTCGAGCCTCTACTTCAAACGTCTCTTATAATAGAAGCTGATTTTCTCTGAATTGGTAACCAGGCACTAAAGCAATTACCCATAAAACTAGCTTTGAACCAATCGGATCGCTCTGGGTCCGTAAGGTGTGACTCATCTCTTCGGGGACCCATCTCTTCACCACACCTTCACCTACACATGGATTCTACACAGCCCGG
>JAQIUQ010003345.1:0-32500 GCA_030378365.1 Hybognathus amarus
TTCTGAAACTGCGTTTGACAGTCAAGGTTTCACAACCTCAGATGAACATCCAGACGCCCACCTCTCATATTTCACATATCTTCAAAATAAGTGTGTGGGTGAATATTACGAATGGGAAAAAAACAATGTTTGCTTAAATTTTTTTTCTATTGACAAAAAAAGTCTCTGCATTTGTTTTAATTGTTAACTATTTACACATTAAAAAGCAGTGTTTGTTTTTTTTAAACACTTTCTTGTTTTGATCTGCACACGTTTTTTCGATACATCCCCTTGCGTGTGCGTACGTATGACCTTGATCAGAGCAAATCTCCGGCTGCATATGGCAGTAACAGTTTCATGTTTGATCTCTAGTGTAGCATCAGTGCAGATTTGAGACTCAGACCTCCCTCTGAGGAGGAAGGCCATGCAACGGCTTATTAGCTCTGTAATTATCATACGCTTGTTCTGTGAAGGACACCCGCTGAGCTCCCCTCAACACGTCCCAGATCAGTATGAAACAACCTCGGAAGACTTTAATGATGAGCGCGTGTTGTCCCAAACTCTTAAATGGGCAAATTCTGCACTTTTGAAGCATTTCCAGTGCACTTAATTAAGTCCTGAACCCCAAACAGTCATACTTTAGTTAGTTTCCTACCACTGATTGAATTAAACAAACTGTCAAAATGGTACTGTGCCTTTAAGACTATATGTCAGGCTGAGCGTTTTTCCACGCGTCTGCCGCATGTTTTCAATTGTTTTCAATGGGAGCGCCACATTTTTAGAACGCCGTGAGCGTAACGAGGCGCTGAACGTTTTTAGAAAGCTGTGAGCGCAATGAGGCGCTGAAAGTTTCTAGAATGCTGTGAGCGTAACGAGGCGCTGAATGTTTTTAGAATGCCATGAGCGTAACGAGGCGCTGAACGTTTTTAAAACGCTGTGAGCATAACGAGGTGCTGAGTGTTTTTAGAACGGCGTGAGCATAACGAGGCGCTGAACGTTTTTAGAAAGCTGTGAGTGCAACGAGACGCTGAACGTTTTTAGAACGCCGTGAGCGTAACGAGGCACTGGACGTTTTCAGAATGCCATGAGCGTAACGAGGCGCTGAACGTTTTGAGAACGCCGTGAGCGAAACGAGGCACTGAACGTTTTTAGAACGGCGTGAGCGTAATGAGGCGCTGAACGTTTTCAGAATGCCATGCAGCGTAACGAGGCGCTGAACGTTTTTAAAACGCTGTGAGCATAACGAGGTGCTGAGTGTTTTTAGAACGGCGTGAGCATCACGAGGCGCTGAACGTTTTAGAAAGCTGTGAGCGCAACGAGACGCTGAACGTTTCAGAACGCCGTGAGCCGTAATGGAGGCGCTGGACGTTTTTCAGAATGCCATGAGCGTAACGAGGCGCTGAACGTTTTTAGAACGCCGTGAGCGAAGCGAGGCACTGAACGTTTTCAGAACGCCGTGAGCGTAATGAGGCGCTGAACGTTTTTAGACGCCTGAGCCGAAATCGAGGCGCTGAACGTTTTCAGAATGCCATGAGCGTAACGAGGCGCTGAACGTTTTCTAGAACGCCGTGAGCGAAACGAGGCGCTGAACGTTTTTAGAACGCCGTGAGCGTAACGAGGCGCTGAGTGATTTTAGAATGGCGTGAGCATAACGAGGCGCTGAACGTTTTTAGAAAGCTGTGAGCGTAACGAGGCGCTGAACGTTTTTAGAACGCCGTGAGTGTAACGAGGCGCTGAGTGATTTTAGAATGGCGTGAGCATAACGAGGCGCTGAACGTTTTTCAGAAAGCTGTGAGCGTAACGAGGCGCTGAACGTTTTAGAACGCCGTAGCGTACGAGGCACTGGACGTTTTGGACGCCGTGAGCGTACGAGGCACTGGACGTTTTTAGAATGCCATGAACGTAACTAGGCGCTGAATGTTTTTAGAACGCCGTGAGCATAACGTTTTAGCTGAACGTTTTTACGCACGCTGTGAGCTGAACGTTTTTAGAAAGCTGTGAGCGCAACAAGGTGCTGAAAGTTTCTGAGAACGCTGTGAGCGTAACGAGGCGCTGAATGTTTTTAGAAAGCTGTGAGCGCAACGAGGCGCTGAACTTTTTCAGAACGCCGTGAGCGTAACGAGGCGCTGGACGTTTTTAGAATGCTGAAGCGCTCTGCGTTTTTACTGGTCGCCGAGAGTTAAAAAAAGTTCAACTTTGGATAAAATGCAGCGCTCATCACTGTCACTTACCCAGCCATCCAGTCACAGTGGAGAAGGGGCGGGACTAATACCACACCGACCAACTGTCACAACATTCTTTCTGTATAACATCAACCAGCAGAGCTAACCCGGATGAAAAATATTTTTTTGTATGAAACAAATTATTTGCAAAATCAGTTACAAGTAAACGGTGCTGCGAATATTCTGTATCATAGCATCGAAACGTCTCAACGGAAAAAAAACCCCGCCAAAAACCTCTCAAGCACCCACAGCTAGGCGTCTTCAGCAGAGCGTCTAGGTGGACACACGGCCTTAATGACTGGTTAACCTGGTAAATGACTAGTTCAGGTGGGCGGACACATGTTAATGAGTTTACTGATGTGATGTCATAAGTATGACTATTTTTGAACAGTTTGATTTTGCATCGTTTCAATTTGTAATTATTTGAAAAGAGCAATATCCTGTATTCCGACATATGAATAAGCAAGATGAAAATGGCAATTTTTTTTACGTTTCTAAAGACATTTTAAAGCCAATTCACGCGGTTTAAACATACATCAACCAAAGTAGAGAATGTCACTTTCCCGACATGCTATGACTGAAGCGAAAACAAGATTCGGTTACACTTTATTTCGATAGACACTTTAGACATTCTACTAACTATAAGTAACTTTTCAACTACATGTCAACTAAGTGTCATTAGAGTATTAGTAGGCTGTAGTAGACTGTCAGTAGACTGTTAGGTTATGGTTAGGTGTTAGGGTTCAGATTAGGAGAACAAGTTTACTTGTAGTTGCTAAGTTACAGTCAGTTGAATGTCTGTTGGGGGACCAACAAAATAAGTGTTAGCAGATATTAAGCTGACAGTCTACTAATACTCTAATGATAGTTAGTTGACATGTAGCGGCAAAGTTACTTATAATTAGTTGAATGTCTAAAGTGGACTATCAAAATAAAGTGTTAACCAAGATTCAGATGCAGAGGTAACACACTGATCAGACAAAACCCAACGAACGTGTGTGTTTGCGTTGGTTCAATGTGAACTGGCCTCTAATCAGCACACAAGGTCGTCTTTGTTCAGTTCCCTTTTGACCATTAAAAGTAAATGTAATAGTGATGCTTTCCTCAAACACCATTAATGAACAACCTTCAAACACTCAAAGTTCCTCTTTCCTTCTGAAACAATTGTCTCTCTTTCAGGGATGTTACTCTACTTTCATTTAGTCTCAACTTCCCAATTTTCTTCTGCCACTCGATGAATCTTTTGTCTTCATTTCTCTTCTAGGTTTTCCGATCGCGCTCTCTCATTTCACACAAAGGGTTTTTTCAGACAAAAATTGGGGAAAAAACGAAGCAATAAAATAGACTAATTTAAGTCAATAGGAGCTGTCGAAAGGAGCTTCCAGCAGGTCCATTAGCAAAACAAAGTCACAGAGAGAGCTGGAATCACTCGCCGTCTCCTTGTTATCGGCCTATTACTCACTCTACCTGTCTAACTCACAGCACACTGAGCCGGAACATTTCATAACTCGAATAGCCCTTTACTACTGACACTGGATCTGTGAAGATCGCTTATGATAGGACGTTTTCAGAACGAGAGAACAATCAACCAATGGCAACTAACTCTTAACCCCTTTAAGGCAAAGATTGCCAATGGCCCCAGATTATTGTTGCTCAACATTCTCTGCACTTTACAACATACCACTCTTACTCGATCTAACTGTAGGATAAATGGTCCACAAACGCTTTGGCCCTGTTTTGATTGATTGTATCACAAGTAGACGACAAGGAGACACATATCTGTTTACACCTGGTGTTTCAATCCGTCTCTTTTGTCCACTATTAACCTGATTTCTTCGAGAGGTGGGTAAATATGGGCTTGTTCAGATGTTTCGATCTAATGGACAAATGAAGCTCACACAATTACATATGGACACGACCAGTGACACAGAAAAACATGGAGAAAAAAATTATATCAAAGAGGACTGTCAGTGATGGCATGGTTTCATCTGAAAAGTTTTTTTTTTAAGCTGTTTATCCATTTTCTAGCTCTGAACAAAATTTTTTTTTTCATACTTTTTTTAAAGCAAATATGTGTGAACCTTGACCACAAAACCAGTCACAAGTCGCACCGGTACATTTGTGGAAATAGCCTACAGTACATCGTATGGCTCAAAATTTTTGTTTTTTATTTTATGCTTTAAATCATTAGGATATTAAGTAAAGATCATGTTCCATGAAGATATTTTGTAAATTGCCGACCATAAATACATATAAAACATATTTTTGTGAGAGGATGCAGCAAAAGTGCAAACATAAACAGACAACTTTTCAATGTTAAGATTTTTTGAACCCTCAGATTCCAGATTTTTTTTTAAATAGTTGTATCTCAGCCAAATATTGGCATATCCTAACAAACCATACATCTATTGAATTTTTTTTTACAAAAAAGGATCCTTGTGACTTGATTTGTCGTCCAGGGTCACATATAATTATTCTATATACTTGGATGAACTATATACATTCACATATGTCTAAAAGTATTAGCCTGACTTAGTCATACTCATATTCTTATTGGAATATGAGTCTGAAACTGCTCCGTGGGGCTTTGATTATGAGGCGGTGTCTTAACCGTACCAGAAAAAAAAAAAAAAACTCTGCACTCAATTGGATAGTCGGTAAACCTACAACCAATCAGAGCAATGCAGTAAGTCAACTACTTAGCATACAGTTGTCAACTACAGAACATAGCTTAACTTTACTTATTTTAGAAGTTAAATAACGAGTGTTGCTTCTTTTACTTACTCCTCTATGAGTGCGACCAAAGGAGAAACCACAACGACCACAGGCTTTTCAGTACGTCCCATCTTCTTAGCGACTGTCAGAGCCAGCTGATAAGTTACACTTTTCCCGAATGCCGTAGGAAGGACGGCAAAAATATCTTTCCGATCGACAAATACCTTGATTGCAGTTTTCTGTTTGTCTATTAAAATTAATGCGCTTTCAATTTATTTCACAACAGACGCGACAGCGGAATATATACGTACATCTGAATTCTCCAGCTGCAGTCATCTCTGAGGGAAACCAGTTAAGCGCTCTTTGATAACGTGATGATTACGTCCCTGAAGATCACCTGTCAATCATTGTATAAAGCCCGCCCTGGCAATCTGATTGGCCCGATAATTGTTTGCCTGATCATAATTACTCCTCAATGGATTCGAGTCCAGACCGAACTTTCCGAACAAAAAATGTTGTGGGCGGAGTATTGGGCGGGCATCCAGGCTATAAAAGTATTATACTTCATCTTATATTTACAATTTATTTACAAAATATTGTGTCATCATACTTTAACCCCTGATCTGTATGACTTGCGACAAACAAATGACAAACAAACAGATTTTGCAAAACGAAGCGTAAACTGATCAGTATGTATTGTAGAGAGCAGTGAATGGTAATTCATCTACAAAGAAAGGTTCAGCCTGCCCGAACGCACTGAAAGATAACAGATTTAACCGTCCAGACAGATGGACCCAAGAGGAAAATCCTCTCCTCAGAAAGCTCAGAACAGGAACTCAGTTCTGAAGGAGAAAGCTTTGTATTTGTTCTATTACACTGGAACAAGGAGAGACAGATCTGGAAAGCATTCAATCAGAGTGGAAAAGCAGTCTGAAGAACAAGACACTGACAGAAAACCACATCACTGCCTACATCTCCCACCGGACCGAGGGAGAGAACGGAAAGAGAGGCACAAATTGGAGACAAAGTGATCGCAAGCTCCCCTTCTCTCGGCGCAGATGAGATTTCACATCAGGCAGCTTCTGTATATCGCCGCAGGGCTGAGACAAGATGAGAGAGAGAGGGGAGGGGTAAAGGAGACGTCCCGCTTGTGTCTGTGATTCTGCATCGGCTGCATTGATCAGCTGGAGTGTAAACAGAGTTCATAAGCTCTAAACCCCAGAGCCAACACAAATGGGAAATGAGAATGCGAACCTGAGCATGCATATAAAGAAAGAGAAGGGGAGGGTGAAATTGAATGAGAAAGAAAACAGAGGTGAGAGCTGTGGCTTAGTAGTTAGTGCATGTGGCCCAGATACGCTGAGCTGTGCTGCTCCTGTTTCTCTGCTTTCTCTTAAAAATGCTGATTCTTTCATGATTAAGTGATTAAGTTCCATCATTATGCTTTTTCACATAATACCTTTCATGTAGTGTGTAATACAGCGGTTGATTGTGAAAGGTCTGGCAAAGTTTAAATGATAAAAGTGTACAACAAATCAAATGATTGCCTCTTAAAAGAAATAATCAATTCTGAACTGCTGAATGAGTTGTCCATAATTCCAGGCTTACTTTCTGCTCAAACCTACGAAGGTTTGTACCAAATCTGCATAATGCCAGCCTATGGTCTACATTGGCTGCCCATGAATAACGTCTGATTTGACTCAAACACTGCAGTTGTAGCTGAGGCCTTGAAAAGATTGCTTAATATTGTTGACCTGTCAATCAGAGCAGAGTAGACCAATCCCAACACACTGGGTCATCTGACCAATCAGAGCAGAGTAGACCAATCCCAACACACTGGGTCATCTGACCAATCAGAGCAGAGAAGACCAATCCCAACACACTGGGTCATCTGACCAATCAGAGCAGAGAAGACCAATCCCAATACACTGGGTCATCTGACCAATCAGAGCAGAGTAGACCAATCCCAACACACTAGGTCATCTGACCAATCAGAGCAGAGTAGACCAATCCCAACACACTAGGTCATCTGACCAATCAGAGCAGAGAAGACCAATCCCAACACACTGGGTCATCTGACCAATCAGAGCAGAGTAGACCAATCCCAACAGACTCGGTCATCTGACCAATCAGAGCAGAGTAGACCAATCACAACAGACTGGGTCATCTGACCAATCAGAGCAGAGTAGACCAATCACAACACACTGGGTCATCTGACCAATCAGAGCAGAGTAGACCAATCACAACAGACTAGAGCCATCTGACCAATCAGAGCAGAGTAGACCAATCACAACAGACTGAGGCCATCTGACCAATCAGAGCAGAGTAGACCAATCCCAACACACTAGGTCATCTGACCAATCAGAGCAGAGTAGACCAATCACAACAGACTGGGTCATCTGACCAATCAGAGCAGAGTAGACCAATCACAACAGACTGGGTCATCTGACCAATCAGAGCAGAGTAGACCAATCCCAATACACTGGGTCATCTGACCAATCAGAGCAGAGTAGACCAATCACAACAGACTGGGCTATCTGACCAATCAGAGCAGAGTAGACCAATCACAACAGACTGGGCCATCTGACCAGTCAGAGCAGAGTAGACCAATCACAACAGACTGGGCCATCGGACCAATCAGAGCAGAGTAGACTCTTTGGGAAGAAGGGATTTAGAAAAAGTCTGATAAAAGAGATGGTTTTGAGATTGGATGTATGTGGACCTATTGTAAGGGACCTCGAAAACAAATTACATTTTAAAAATAGCATGGCACTTTAAGCACACATGCAGGACACGTCAAGCTGCGGTGCTCATGCAGGAGATTCAGGTTTGAATCTGGCATGCAACATGTCCCAATCAAGTCTGCACAGATCTCTGACTGTGGGATTTTGTGGGCGGGTGCAGAGGTCAGAGCATCTGCTCCGGACAAATGATCCAATCCAGATCCCATTCCCTCTCGCTGTTCTCAAGTCTAGAACAGCTGGAGAATAAAAATCAGGCAAAAGCCCCAAATAAAAAACAAATAAATAAATAAAACCCAGTTTTAATGGCATTTTTAAGCTGGGACTTCTTCCCATCTGCACTCAATTAAACCCAACAGATAATGCTATTACACACCAATCCATCACAAACATTCTAATGAAACTTCCTCTTCCCTCTCTCTACACATCTCACACACACACAAGCAAATATATGATGTTGAAGAGTGTGCTAATGCATTAGGTACAGAGATAAACAAGGTGTTAGCGGGACACCAGGAGGAATGGAATTAGTTCCATCTACTTAGAGCGAGCAGAAGAAGAACACAAAACCAGAGACAGGGAAGAGAAAGAGACAGCAGAAGTAATTAGATTTATGAGGGATGCTAATAAGATTATTTTAACATCACTTTACAAACTAGTAACTCGCTATATATACACAGCAGTATTGTCACTTCAATTTTCTTCCTGGTAAAACCGAGCATCTGACAATCTTCATTAACGTCATGCTATGCTGATGAAACAGTGAGCAACCACAGCGTCACACACACACTCTCTCTCTATGGGAAGCGTGCTCCGAGAGGACAATATCCAGTTAGTGATTGAGGAACAAGCGGAGGACATTTGCTCATTAAAAGTCAGAATGTCTCTCATCGGCTTTGAACAATAATCGTTCTGATGAACAAGTTTTATCCGGCAATCCATGTTTCCACTGGTATACGGTAGGGGGCGCTATTATGTATCTTTAGAAAGAGTACTGAATCTCCTCATCCAAAAACAAGCGAAGAAGAAGAGACCAGCAACGGCATCAAACGTTTAACAGCACATAAATCAAAATCATCAGATATTCATACAACAAAATATTGTACATGAAAATACATGTGAAAATGATCACAAATGCTGATAATTTACTCACCCCCATGTCATCCAATATATCCATGTCTTTCTTTCTTCAGTCGAAAAGAGATTAAGGTTTTTAATGAAAACATTCCAGGATTTTCTCCATATAATGGACTTCAATGGGAACCAAACGGTTCAAAGTCCAAAAGACAGTTTCAGTGCAAACTGTTCAAAGGGCTTTAAATGACACCAGATCGAATGAATAAGGGTCTTATCAAGTGAAACGATTGGCCATTTCAAAAATAAAAAAGTTTAAGTTTTATAAGCACAAATGATTTTATTCGTTGAATGAATGAAATGACTCGAAAAAGATTTGTACATTTTGATGAATGAGTTCGAACAGGAGAGTCACGAACGCGTCACAGAACAGAGCAAATCGAGCATTTGAGCTTTTAAAACTTAAACTTTGTTATTGATTTATTAAATGAGTGATCGTTTCGCTTGATAAGACCCTTATTCATCATCTGGTGTCGTTTAAAGCCCTTTGAACAGTTTGCACTGAAACTGTCTTTTGCACCTTGAATAACACAGTCTCATCCCAATTCGTCATATAACTGACGTTTTGGGACGTCTTTTGACCATTCGTCAATATACGACTATTTAGGGCCCCCTTAAACGTCGGTAGATGACGATCCCGGGCCGTCATACAACTGACGCTTTACCTTTAACGTCAGTTAGGTGACGAGTTGGGTTTAGGGTTAGGTTTAGGTATGGGGTAGAGTTAGGATCCCATAACGTCATCTACCGACGTTTAAGGGGGCCCTAAATAGTCGTATATTGACGAATGGTCAAAAGACGTCCCAAAACGTCAGTTATATGACGAATTGGGATGAGACTGCGCTGCCTTGAACCATTTGGTTCCCATTGATGTCCATTATATGGAGAAAATCCTGGAATGTTTTCATCAAAAACCCTAATTTCTTTTCGACTGAAGAAAGAAAGACATGGACATGTTGGATGACATGGGGTGAGTAAATTATCAGGAAAAGTTTTTTTTTAAAGTGAACTAATCCCTTAAAGTTAATTATCCTTTACTTAATCATTTTATAATTTAATAACATCTTAAGCTAATCTTAAAATGTATATCCATTTTTCATTCTATACATTCTTATTTTGTGATGCCTCAGATTATATAACTCTGATTGTGTTCGGCTGAAAGAAGAAAAGCATTTACACCTCGGATGGTTTGAGGGGATAATTCTCCCCAACTCCTTAAGCTGATTTACCACACTGTAAAAACTCATCAGTTGACTAAATACAACTAGGGTGTGTGGAATCAAGTTTATTTACTTGATCTTAAGGCAACAGGTTTCCTCACGTTTTTAAAGTTTAAAGTCAACATTTCACCAATCTATTCAGTTCAAACATGGCCTTGAAATGAAAAGAAAAGGGGGGGAACTGATGAGAATGTAAATGTGTACCTTAAAAAGCAAGTGACTTTGAATAAAACTTGACTGCCAAATGCATACATATAAAATAATTGCATTTAGGATAAAGCCTCCCTACACTGTGTGTGTGGTGTTTGGGACACTCACATGCTTCCAGTGGCCGAGCTGCTGTCGGTGGGCAGAGAGCC
This sequence comes from Hybognathus amarus, assembly GCA_030378365.1. Lineage (NCBI taxonomy): Eukaryota > Metazoa > Chordata > Actinopteri > Cypriniformes > Leuciscidae > Hybognathus > Hybognathus amarus. The sequence goes on from JAQIUQ010003345.1 coordinate 10,371, forward strand.
GTTGGAGCGCTCCATCTGGGCCAACCTGAATGGACAGAGATCCACACCAATATCAGCCCAACATGACAGCATCAGTGTTTATTAGGATTAAACGGAGGTAGGGTATGGATTTGTGTACTCCACCATGGCATGTTTATTCATGTGCTGGGTGATCAATGAGAATATAAAACTATAAAAATGTAAATTCAAAAAAGGCTATGGGTGTGACCCTCCAATTCTGAATAACTCTGTGCTAGAGTAGAGAGAGGAGCACTATCTGCTTTCACACACACACACACACACACTTGTCCCGATGGATTACAGTCTCATAGAGTTCCTATAATGGGATAGAGGCTTCAGTCGTAGTCTATATTCACAATCCCATAATAACTGCCTGTGTGTGTGATAGTGACATTGAGAGAATCTAGCTGACGCTGAAAATCCATTTTCGAGTCTTTATGGGTGGAAGGTCAGCGCTGGAGGCAGTCGGTGCATTTGTGCATGCGTAGTATGTTTTCTGCTTTTTCCTTTGAGCAGGTGTAAATCGAATTGATACGCGCCTAATGTACTCTATGTGGCACCGGATTAAATTGGCTTTGGCAGACAGCCAGAGGTCTAACGGGGCATGTGTGCATTTATACAGCTCATCCGTCACCGCTTTCACATGTCTGGCCCTGCGGTGACACACTCTGACAGACCGAGGGCAGCAGATCTCATATTATCACCCAATTACTGTAATTACTGATGCTTATGATGACGGAAAATTATTCAGAAATTACAAAAAATATTAGCACTTGTCAATTTAAAAGTAGTTACTTTATTTTTAATGAATGTATTAATAATTGCTCATAATACAAATAACTTGTACTAATACTAGTTTGGTCCAAAATGTTATTATTGGTGCTCATTTCCATGGAATATTGCAGTATTATTATAAATAATGTATCCATGCACATCATTATTTGTTTTGTTTATGTCTCTCATAATCATTAACCAGAATATCTTTTTTCTTCTCTGATGATGTGGGCGGGGTGATCTGTCACTCACATGAGATCAACAGAACTAATTTGAGATTGTCTGTTTTATAATGTGGTGCGTCAATTTATGAGTAAAATACAGCCTGTGGCAAACATAACTTGACAATACATTGACGTTTTGATCTACAACGTAAATTACACACAACCATAGCGGGTGCTAAACATGCGATTTTAATAAGTAACCAGACAATGTAAGGTGTAAAAGTGTGTGCAGTGTATGTTGTAGAGCAAAACATCAAAGTATAGTCAAGTTATGTTTACCACATTTTACTCATAAATTGAAAACCCTCATTATAAAACCCCATTGGAAAATCTTGAAGGAACCATTAGTCTTACGGCTTCTGAAGTCATCCCTGCAGATACTTTTGAAAAATGTTCTGTAAAAAATAATGATTGCTGTGTACTGTTGGCCTATGACAGACTTATGTTCAATGATATTAAATATAACAGACAGTTTTTATACTGAATGTTTTCATTTAGTGAAAGAGCAGCTTCTAAATCCTCCGTTCTCATCCTGCTGGATCTGACAGAGTTGACCACCAGATCCTCCCGTCAATCCTAAACATGAAGGGCATCTCGGGGACCGCCCCGAGTCTTATCTCTCAGGTAGATCCATCAGGGTGTCGTCGAGGGGTGAGGTGTCTAAGACCCAACATCTATCTACTGGGGTGCCTCAGGGCTCAGTGCTTGGACCACTCCTCTTCTCCATCTACATGACATCACTAGGATCTGTCATTCAGAAACATGGCTTTTCCTATCACTGTTATACTGACACACAACTCTACCTCTCTCTCCAGCCTGAGGATACGACGGTAGCCTGCCTGACAGACATTTCCGGCTGGATGAAGGACCAGCACCTTCAACTAAACCTTGCAAAGACTCCGCTGCTTGTGTTCCAGCCAACCCAACACTACACCACAACTTCTCCTTTCAGATAGGCTTGTCATCCATAACTCCATCAAGGTCAGCCAGGAACCTTGGAGTTGTAATTGATGATCAATGGAACAGACCACATTGCTAGAACTGCCCAGATTTGCTTTATTCAACATTAGGAGGATTGAGCCCTTCCTATCAGAGCTACACAACTCCTTGCCTAAGCTCTTGTTCTATCAAGACAGGACAGTTGTAATGCTCTCCTGGCTGGTCTACCAGCTTGCACTGTCAAACCTCTGCAACTGATCCACAATGCAGAGCCGAAGAGAGCACACGCCACTCCTCTTCTCACAAATCTGCACTGGTTGCCAGTGGCCACTCGCATCAATTAGAGGGAATGCATTGACGTCACTTTCCCACCGGAACAACCCCGTCAGCCTGACTGAGTGGCAAAAGACCTGCTGCGAGACTGCGACTAAAACGTACAATTTTATCAATTTAAACTAAATGTTGGACTCAATATAGTGTTCCTTACAACTTCCAGTGATCCATGGATATTGACATTTATGTTTGCCTGATTTCCACACCAGGGAAATAAAAGGAATATAGACCTAAACATAAAGCAAATTTGCCTGTGAACGCTTTATATAAATACAATATAGGTCTAAATCCGGGTGATCACTTATATCAGTGTTATATATATAGCCTATATATCATATCGTCCAGCCCTAAAACTTTAGTTGTTTTTTTTTTGGTCGGTGTTTATTAAGAAACATCCAATAATGCAGAATATGCAATGATACATATTTAATAGATGAGTTGTTAATATATATAACAATACAAAATATATGGGTATGGTTTTACTGCTAAATTCCGCATATTGACACAAAATGATAACTGCAAGTCCAGTTGTTTCGATCCATTTGCTCCTCTTTCTATAGCAGTCTGTAAAAATATACCTCAGATTTTTTGTCAAATCTAGTTGTACAGTCAATCGCAAAGCTCTTTCCCACTTTATATGTGCTGTGTTTGTCACATATTGCCATATTGAGCGATGCACTTTTCTCTATTCAAAACACTACGAGTGACTAGGGTTGGGTATCGAGAATCGAGTATTCGATTGGAACCGGGACTAACTTTTAGTTTTTCCGGAATCGTTCAAATGTTAAAATTTCGATTCCTAGTTTCGATATCCAGAAGACCGGAAGAAGAAACCGCTGAACAACACCAATGAAGAAGCGTCTACCGGAAGTGTTTGCATAACCACGCGAGTCGAACATGAGTTGCTTACGTCGGTGGTCCAAAGTGTGGCTTCACTTTTCTAAAAATAACGAAATCTTGGCAAAATGCAAAATTTGTGACAAAAGAAGTATTTGTGATAGAAGGACTATTTCCTTCAGAAAGACCGTTGGTTAGCTAAACTTTTTTGACCCTGCCTCTTAAAAGAATCGGAATCGTTAATCGTTAGGAACCAGAATCAAAACAAGGAATCGGAATCAGAATCGTCAAATTCAAACGATACCCAACCCTACGAGTGACTCGTCTTGTGTTATTCTACAGTCTTTGGCGCAGCATGACACCAGTGTGGTTTGTGTACTGTGATGCTGACGGTGAGATATACTGACCTGCTGGCGTACTTCCCTATCTGTGAGTGTGTGTCGTCATGAGGGAGTTGTGGCGACGGAGATAGTCTACAAACAAAAACACAAGCATAAACAAAAGCACACTCCAAAATACATCAACGATAAACACATAACGTGTCTGAAGATCTACAGCGAAGGCCGTGTGTTATTGGGACGGACAAACTGAGGTTAGACAAAAACAATGATTAAAAAAACAGAAAGGGGTGGAGGGGACGTGCGAGGGTGGATCTGCCATTCTGCACGTGCACTGATGTGAGCAGCACATGCTGTTCGACCGAAGATACTCACTCGTACTGCTCCGGACACATGCTGATGAGAGTGACCGGACTGCAGGGGGGAGAAACAAATACAAAAACAAGGGGAGAGGAGGGGTATTGGGGTAGGGGTGGGGGAAACAATTTTTTTAGGGTCGGAGGTCACACAATATGGAGGTCAGATCAGATCCAGACAACAAAGATGTGGAAGAGTGTCCTGACTGAAATACTCCTCTCCAAGACTGTAGGGGGCAGCGCAGGATATTGAGATATCTGTCATTCTTGATTCATAGAATGATTCATAAAAAAAGCACAATTAAACGCGCACATATGATATAACTTTACCAGACTTGGGTCATAACACAGATAGAGAGTTAATGGTGTGTTTTGGTCACTCTATGCTTCCATTGTATGGAAAAAAAAGACTTGACTTAAATTTAAAAAACAACAAAACATGGGTGATTAAATGATGATCCCTTTAATAACGCCTCTCGCGGGCGTGTCAATCGCATCATCTTTGCGCGCACTGAGGGGATCAGATTTCCAAACCAGTCTTCAATCTGTCATTTATTTTAATTCCATTTCAGTGTCTTTTACAGTGAAAACTCGCTGCTAATCACACACAGCGCAAAGCAGAAGATCAAACGCTCTGCTCTGAGTTTAATCCGCTGGAGACCCTAGTGAACCTAGGATGAAAAAGTTGTAATAATTGTATTTTAAGAAGACCATACATGAGGCCATTACAGCAAGAGCAGAAATTCAAGGTTAGATCGGTTAATGTTCGCCTTTTATGTGAAATCGCATATCCATATCCAGCCTGGTCTCACTGCTAATATGTTGGTAGTAATACATAACATTTAAGTGTACAAAACACACTTTTTAATGTTTGGATATATGCTGAAACGGGAATGTTTTGGCAACATTTAAACACATTATTACATTTTCAAAAAAAAAAAAAAAAAATTAAGTAATAAATTGTAATTTTTTCCCTGCATTTTATGGTTCAAAAGTCATCACAGCATAGGACTATACTGAGCAAACACCTTTTGTGTACTACGGCAAACAAAATAAATCACATGATGAGTAATGGAAAAACGATTACAGAAATGCGATTCATTTTAAGGTTTTAAAGTATAGTCTTGTTTAACATTATGTATTCCTTCGAGCAGAAGCCAAACAGAGCATTAAGTAGATGATACGTTTAATAAATGTGACTGAAAAAAATTGTATTGATGAGACAATTAAATGCAACGTAATCAAAACATAAATGCCAAAAATGTAATTGATGCTTTAGTGAATACTGTAGGTGTGTACGTCTCTATGGAAGCTTGTTTCCGCCACAGAATAAAACATTTAAAAGATAATTGCGACTTTTTATAAAGAAGATATAAGTCGAGATATAAGTCAGAAGTTTGTGCTATAACGATGCAATTGCGAGATATAAACATGCAATTCTGAGAAAAAATTAAATCGCACAACTTTATAACACGCAATGGCAACTAAATATAATTTTATATATTGGGAGATAAAAAGTCACCAATGCCTTTCACCAATACATTTTCAGTGTGTGTGAAAGCGCAAGTAAATGTTGATGTGGTAGAACCACACTATGCATATAAATACACACAAACACTTGTTTTGTAATCACTATTCCTCCGCAGTTTTGGTTCCTTGCCACTGTTGCCTTGGCTTTTGGCTTGCTTAGTTGGGGACATTTAATATTCAACAACATTATTGATCTGTGTTGTATTACTTTCATGCTATCACTGTGAAGCTGCTTTGATACAATCTGTATTGTAAAAAGCACTATATAAATAAAGGTGACTTGACTTGTGAGATCCGTCACACCGCAGGAATGAGGCATTTTGGCCTTTTTCACAGTTGATGTGGAGACAAGAAGTCTAGGACGAGACTCTCAGACACAATGACTTACAAACTTAATGACTTACAAACGCTTCTTTTTTGTAAGGTCAGTCAAGGCAAGAAAAGTGTCTTTTATATCATTTTTAAAGAGCAAAAGTGAACATAAAATGGTTTCATGGGAACTTGTAATTAAAAATTCTTCCAGTGAAACGACTCTGTCTCTGGTGAGGCATGCCAGACTTATCCAGTTATTTAGTGTAAAATAAACCCCACCTCTGCACAATAGTCTGGAATAATGTGCACTGATGATGTGTTTGACCGGGAATTAGCTGGATTCTGGGAATTAGTGGAAAACACAAGCTCTCTACTTAAAGTCGGTCAATATCCCCTGGCACTTCTGAATTTCATGAAAACCAAAAACTGTACAGTTTCAATCTGACACGTGGCGATGCTCTTGCACACCGTCTGAAAATCAAACGTTACATGAAACGTTCTGATGTTACAGCAGCTCTGCTCGTGGGGGTTTATAATCAGCACCAACTGAAGAAATGGGTCATCTGACATTCCCTGCCATTTAGCAGAAGACTCTTTCAGACACAAATTCATGAAATGGTCCCACTGGAAAAGCAGAAGTGCCTTAATCAACGACAGCTGACAGGAGATAAGGCAGAAGTGGGAACTGCGTAACCCTCTGCTTTGCTAAATTGGCCACACTTGGGCTCAGTAGCGCTGCTTTTAAAGACATCATACGGTAGGCCTGTACCCAACACTGATCCAGATGACAGGCTGATGCCTTCAAAGACACCTTCTTTTGTTTATAAAGACAGCATCGCATGTATCTTTAGCAGAAAATGTATTGCGACATAAGTGGAAATGTTTTTACCTAATATGGCAGGCAAAATGAGAGAAATATTTCACAGGATTCCTAAAAGCACAAGCCATCATAGGTTAAACTATCATTTTAGCATTCCCATTTGCCCAAACATCTACAATAGCTTATTTTTCACTTTGCCTCCTCATTTTAAAACCCCACTGCACAACACTGCTTTATATGCATATCGTGTCATAATATTTCGATGGTCCACTTTAGACATTCATGTTGTTGCAACTGCATGCCAACTAAGAAACTTTACAACTACATGTTAACTCTCAGTCTTTAGAGTATTAGTAGACTGTATGTCATTTTTCACCACTAGAGGTCGTTTATTCAAAACAAAGACCTTGTTTTCGCTGAATCATGGGAGTTGTTGTATTCACCTCTACAGTCGGTGGAGAATACGACGGGACTCATATTGATGGATGGTATTAGGTAAGGTAAAACATGGTACTCGCCGTAAATCAAGAAAATGAGATTTAAACAAAAGACTGTGTTGAGCTTTATAACAATTAGTTTTCTGTCAATGAATGTATACAAACAGTTGCTCACCTGTCTAATATAACACATGATATATTAAAGCATCTTTAGCGCTACCATGGTTTCTACACAATAAAACTAGATATCGAAGGCAATTGAGGGTATGATGTCATTGATAGGAGACGGACAGACACTGCTTATTTCTCTGGATTTAAACATTCTTAAAAATAGTGTAAGTACTAGTGTAAGTACACACATCAACAAAATATATAACATTGTTCTAGTGGTCTTTGGATATTTTGATCTTACATAGTATACCTTTAATATCTGCTAACTCTTTATTGTGATGCTCCTCAACAGGAGCTATAAGTAACTTTACAACTACACGTCAACTTATTCTACTAACCTGAGAACTAACAGTCTACTAATACACTAATGAGAATACATTGAGATACTAGAACCATCGAAATAAAGCGAAGAATCGAAATAAAGCGAACCATCGAAAGCGAACCATCAAAATAAAGCAAACCATCGAAAGCGAACCATCGAAATAAAGCGAAGCATCGAAATAAAGCCAAGCATCGAAAGCGAAAACATCGAAATAAAGCGAAGCATTGAAAGCGAACCATCAAAATAAAGTAAATCATCGAATAAAGCAAACCATCGAAATAAAGTGAACCATCGAAATAAAGCGAACCATCAAAATAAAGCGAACCATCAAAATAAAGCGAACCATCAAAATAAAGCGAACCATTTAAAGCGAACCATCAAAATAAAGTAAATCATCGAATAAAGCGAACCATTCGAAATAAAGCGAACCATCGAAAGCAACTATCGAAATAAAGCGAACCATTAAAATAAAGCGAACCATTTGAAATAAAGCGAACCATTGAAATAAAGCGAACCATCGAAATAAAGCGAAGCATTGAGAGCGAACCATTGAAATAAAGTGAACCATCGAAAGTGAACCATCAAAATAAAGTGAACCATCGAAAGCAACTATCGAAATAAAGCGAACCATCGAAATAAAGCGAACCATCAAAATAAAGTGAACCATCAAAATAAAGCGAACCATCGAAAGTGAAGCATCAAAATAAAGCGAAGCATCGCAACAAAGCGAAGCATTGAAAGGGAATCATTGAAATAAAGCGAACCATCGAAAGCAAACCATCGAAATAATGTCCCTGAGCAAGACACTTAACCCCAAATGTATAGAAATTGTAAGTTGCTTTGGATAAAAGCGTCAGCTAAATTAATAAATGTAAATAATAAATGTAAAGTGACTTCTGTCTGAGCTCAACTATGGACATTGGAGCTTTTTTGCGAACAAAATTTTGCTAATGTACCGCACTTTTAGAAGGCTTATACGTAGGCAGTCGACGGCAAGACACCGTCTAGGTTTTGGAGGAGAGTTTGAATCTTTAGAGTAGAGACTTGGTAGAGATATTTCAAGACAGAAAATCTGCATTATGAGACAAGCCGGCAGTATTTGACACACTTTTCAATAGTTCTTCAAACCCTGCACTGTGGATACGCTGGTTGTGGGATACGCAGGATACACAGACTGTAAAAGCTCTCTGCTGAAGAAAGTTAATGACTGGAGATGGCAGAAAACCAGAGCCTGAGGACAGTCCAATTACAACAACTGCAGATATCACATGCTTAGATTCTCCCTCAAGAGTACTTACGTCTCCATGTTGTCTCCTTCCAGGACCGTCTGGACGGGCAGGTATCCCAGGCGAGGGTGCTTCGCGAAATACTTCTTTGAGCGGAACTTGTTTTTTAAGACTTTGGTGAAATCCCGCATGTCTTCTCCTGAGGTGGTCTGAAAAGAAGAGGAAGAGAGATGATGGATGTGAAAGTGCATTTACTTTATTAAAGGGATACTCCACTTTTTCTTGGAAATAGGCTCATTTTACAACTCCTCTAGCAATGGCATCATGACATTTGCCTAAACATACACCAGGGCTGTAGTACTCGAGTCCGGTCTTGGACTCAAGTTCGGACTGAGACCGTTTTTCTATAGTCTCGGACTTGTCTCGGACTCGCTGGTATTTGGACTCGGACTTGTTCGGTCTCGGCCACTGGTCTTGCCAAATATAGCGTTTGGCTCTCGACTCGAGTCCAACATTTTTGTATGCGTGTTTATTTATTACTAGCATATCAGGGTAATGTTAACTTAGAAAATGCCCAAATTAACCGACCAAGTGCTCACTACAACGGAGCGCGTCTTCTCATGCTGTTACTATAGTTACTGGGTGTTGCGCACAATTCTAATCATTCCCGCAGGTCTCCCATTTATAATGTGGGATATTTCCCGCAATCGTAATCCACACAGATTCTAAAATCAAATCATTCTTTTAATAACTATCTGCCAGACGCAATTTCACAAACCACGTGAGTGTTCAACGGTGCCGCATCTTCTCTTTCTTCTCTCATGTGTTGTGGAAGGCGCATCAAGCGCTGCCGCAATAATACACACTCGCGTTCAGGAGTCGGGACATGACGGAAAATTCACTTGCATTCGAGCCAGTAGTGTATCGTGAATAAAGCTTAACATTTGCACGTCTTTTTAAGTCTTACCAGTTTAACATTCAAGCCATTTTAAACTATCAGTCCTTGCGCGCTCTCTGGGATGACTATGCGCACATTTATTGAAAATCCGCCTCAAGAGCAGCTGGCCAGTAACAAAAGTTATTTTTCACGGATTAGCTATATTGCTTTAACACTCAAATCGTGTCAATTTCGGTCTTCGTGAGTATAATGGTCTAAACATAGTCGGTTTTGTCTTTAATAAGCATAAAACGCATGCCAGTATGAACAGAGAATCTATGCTCTTAGCTCTTAAAGTGACAGCAACCATATGTGTCGTTCATTAATTTTGTCGTCAAAACAAGAAAAAGAGAGCTTTAAGTTAAAGGAATCAGGATTAGCCTATGTGTTTAATTTATTCAGGACTAAAATACTATCCAGTGTAATTTTCCATTTGATTACTTTATTCAGTTTCTGTCTATGAAGACTAGTGTAGACCTGTTCAAAAACGTTTCTCTTTATTTGTCTTTATTTGTATCTTTATTGTATTTATTTGTGTAACTTTTTTCAATTTAATTGACTATTTAAATCAAGCCTTGTGTTGTGTAAATTCTTAACAACATTACCCCATTGTAAAAAATGCAATGAGCACAAACATTTAAGCGACATCAATTTTAAAATTTTGTTTGGCAAAAATGAAATTCAGGCCCTGAAGACTTTTTTTTTTCCTGTCCTGGACTCGGTCTTGACTCGGACTCGAACCTTTTTGGACTCGAGTCTTGACTTGGATTCGAACCTCTTTGGACTCGGTCTTGACTTGGACTCGACTACAGTCCTGGTCTTGGACTTGTCTTGGACTCGACAAAGGTGGTCTTGACTACAGCCCTAACATACACACCACTTTCAAGTCAAGTGGTGTGTTATCTATACGCATTTTGGGCTATCCGCGTGTATGTCTACATATGTCTACGCCGTTAAATGTCTGAGTGATTCCGCGTGTATGTACACACCGTTAAATGTCAGAGCGAAGTTTTACCATTATTGAATCCATTCAGCCGATCTTCGGTTCTGGCGCTACCACTTTTATCATAGCTTAGCATACATCATTGAAGTGGACAAGGCCATTAGCAGGCGTAATGATATGACACAGCACCTAAAATAGGCTAATACCGAGCTGGAGACTATTTTCAGGCGTCATTTCATGACGCCTGCTGCACTCGTGGTACGGCAGTAAAGTGTCTTGATTATTACGCAGGAATGAGAGTATAGTTCCTAACCATATCAGCCTAGAAAATCACAACTTTACATTTTCCATCGGACTTAGTGCACAATGTAACTACAGAAGAGTCAAGTTTTAAATAGGAAAAATATTGAAACTCTTTGGTCATTTTTTTGGAGAAATGCTAATGGTCTTGTCCACTTCAATGATGTATGCTAAGCTATGCTAAAAGTGGTACCGCCAGAAGCCGAGATCGGCTGAATGGATTCAATAACAGTAAAACTCAACAGTTTAACTATGGGGGAGTTGTAGAATGAGCTTATTTCCAAAATAAAAGTGGAGCATCCCTTTAACAATTGTTCAAAGCAACTTCAACACAATGAAGGATGAGAGTCACTTGTGGTTTGAGCTTTGCTGTGTAGACATTGGTAGAGTCTTACTCTGAATCTTTCACACTAAACTTTCAAACTTTTAAGTTTATTACAGTATGAGTTCTTCTTACAAAATAAAATCCAACAAAATTGAACAGTTACTAATGATTGTTCAAAAGTCTGTACGTAAACAAATTGTGTAAGAAATACATGTTCACATCCTTACATTACACATGATCCTTCAGAAATCATTCTAATGTGATGGTTGAACGCTCAAGAAACGTTATTATCAATGTTGAAAACCTAACAGGCATGCCACGAGTCACGACTGGCACTGACTGTCATGGAGACGTCCCACTGCACACACAACGTCACAGAGACTTGGCATTGGGGTCTTTTATCTGGGCCAGAAAGCCAACCACTTATACCCCTTTTCCACAAAAAAAAAAAGAACTGGTTCGGAACTGGTGCTGGTTCAAAGTTGGTTTGGAGTTGGTTCAACTTGCGAACCGCTTCAGAACCTGTTTGTTTTTCCACTGACTAGAGCGCCCAGGAAACGACGTCGTTACGTCACTGTTTACGTCGCCATACTAGCCAGAAACGCTACAACATTACTTTGGGATTATCTCTAACTCGTGTATCAAGAAGGCTTTAAAAACAATCGAAATGTGTAAGTCTTTTAATATTTTCGTTTGATATGTAATCTTTTCTGATAAGTTACTGTATGTACCCCTGTCTTGTGTCTATAATGTCTTCAATAAAAAAAAAAATAGAAAAAAATAGAAACGCTTGCGTTAACTTCAAGCATAACAATTAACAGTTACAAAGGCGGACTCCGTCATGTTTCTGCAAATGTTTCTCTTGGCTTTGCGATCCTTTATTATGGTCAGAAAAGATGTTTAGAACACATCTAAACCCGCCCCAGCCCCCGACGTAAGCATGACGTGGTAAAAGAACGGTTCTAGTCCAGCAAAGAGTTGGTGCCGCTTTGGAACCAGTTCTACTGGCCGAGAACCGGTTCTTTGGCTGTCGAAACACAAAGAACTGGTTCGCGCGCAGGCACCGGCTTCGAACCGGCTCTCAAAATGGTTTGGTGGAAAAGGGGCTTTTGAAATCATACCAAACACCCAAGCAACCCCGGAAACCATTCAGAAGGAATAACTTATATATTCTCTAATTAGGTGACACACACTTTTGCTAACAAAAGGGAAATACGGCTGAAGGTTCTCTACATACAGGATCTCTGACCTAAAAACACTTATTTATATTTAGAAGGGCATTAAATGAACAGCAGAAGTGTAAGAAATATGAAGAGACAAGGGTTACAAACGAAAACATTGGGTTTTTGCAGTGATGCCATTGAAGAACCATTGTTGTCTTGGTGTGAAGAATCAACAACCTTTATTTATAAGAGTATAAAGAGAGCACATAGAGCTCATTAGCCCATAACTGCGCTACTATTTTCTCTCACACACATCTCATTCTACATTAGTCTACTGAGCCGAGCTGAGGTGTTTCAGTCCAGGATTTCTCCGTCTACGTCTCCTACGCACAGACACTTCTTTATCTGCATATATTAGCAAACCAAATCCTATTTCTCTTGCAGACTAGAAGAACCGAACAACAAGCTTGTGACAGCCCAGATATTACAGAAGAACTCGAGAACCCATGAACTCCAGATTCGAACACTATGAGTGTTTTCAACATGGCTGAAAACAAGATCTTGTTTAATTACAACTGCAAATTCCCATTAAATTTTTATTTAGGTTTTCTTACAACAGAACAAATGAACATGAGCTAGATCAACCTGAATACATTTTTTTTATCTTTTTGTGTGAGGAACATATCTCTATCTGTAAACATGGTGCAGAAAGATGGATCAACAACACACCAATGATGGCGGCATTGGTTTTGTGTTTCTCTTAAGAAATGATCATTGTCAATGAGGTGTTTTTAATACGCTTAAACCATGTGTAAGTTGATAAGTGGACAGCATTGCTGAGTATTTCCTCCTTAAAACTGCAGTGAACCAAAGACAGTCTCAAAAACACGGTGCGAAATCGCTGGTGTTTCTGACGTCACAAACCACCTTGTAACCAATCAGATCAACGTGTGATTGTCAACCAGTGGATCTCTGAGTGAGTGAGTGAGAGGAGGCGGGGCTCATCTGCATATTCATAGAACCATGCATACGAATTGAGGGAAGGGTGTAGAAGTTACATTCAAGATATTTTAAAGCATTAAGGAAAAAAAAACATTTAAATGTGTGATTTTGGGGATCAGAAATGAGTTTTAAGGGACAAAAAGATTGACTACAGGGGACCTTAAATGCATGCCAAGCACATAGTTTTATGTAGAATATGTAGAATTGCGAATATGCTTTGATATTATCATTAAATAATGATTTAAATTGGTGTCTGACTTCATTCAGCTATCAGACAACTTTGAATTAGGGCTGTCACGATATCCAATTTCCACTACACTTTTACCTTTGTTATGTTGTGTGGTCTCTTTTTTGGCTAATGAGTCACATTTATAAATGATGTAGAGAGGCGAGAGAGAGTTTGTAACCATCGCTAAAACAAAACATTGCTTTTTTGAGCTTGATACAACAAAATTACCCTGAGAAGAATGAATCTCGTCCGTAAACCATTCTTGAATGCATTTCCACATTGTGTATTTCGACGGAGGAAAATTTATCAGCCAAATAAGGGTGAATGGTGTTGTTCATGTTTAGCTGAAGTTTTCCTATTAAAAGGACTGTGAAGTTCCCGAGTTGAACACAGCACATTACTCATTTAGACTGACACTGGGATAAAGAAACTCTTTGTACCAACACAACTAATAAAAACCATATCGCAACAACAAAAAGCAATATCACCACAATGAAAAAGCAATAACAGTGTCACAGCCCAACTGAGGCCCACAAAAAGCATATTCTGTTCAATATTGATTTTCTGCTCTCTGAATTCTGAGGACAATATTTGCTGTTGAATTACAATGAAATGTGTTTTATAGACATGTGTATGTGTGTTTGTGCAGTTTAAAAGGAAATTAAAGGAATTCTCTTTCTGTCAAGATGAAGAAGCCGGACATTTCACAACCGCTGGTGTGTGTGTGTGTGTGTGGTCGAGGTCTGACAGCAGTGATGGATTCAGGATTACTACTGCCTCCTTAAATGCCAACAAAAAACAAAAAGCCAACAAATGACAGGACAAAGATGATGATGATCCAAACAAAAAAACAATCAATCAGCCGGTTGAAAGTATTAAACCGCGTCTGGTGGTTCTAGCTCTGCACGGTCAACACAATCTTATTATATAACAGTTAGTACCGGTTCAGTAGTTTAATAGGACGAGCGTTGTCGTCTGTGCACTGAGACGTTTGACTGCATCACTTCTCTTACCTAGAGTTACAACTCTATAGATCGCAACGCTGTAAACCATTTCTGTTGGTGAAGCAAAAATAAAAAAGCCGGCCACACTGGGCTGGAAATGTCACTCGATATGAACTACTTCTTTATAGAACTGTTTTATGAAAGTAATAAGACACACATGATCAATATTCTTGGGCCTGTGGAACGGTTATTTGATGCTTCATAGAACAGCGCCGTAAACGTATTACGGGAGCGATCCACATGGAGTGGCCCGGGGCTAAAGTGGTTTTGTTCAAGGTCACACGGGTTACACACTGGGGATTCTGGTTGCATGGATAACACAAAGGCTATTTCTGGAATGTGCATATGCTAATGAGCTGTAGAGCCTACAGCCGTTGTGCTCCTCTTTACTGTGGATTTCAGAAGTCTTATAGATAACGTTTACGGTGCATCTCTGGAGCTTAAATTCGGCATGAAATTAAAGTGGCAATAAAATGCCCTTTTACAAAGTCTCTGATTTTTTTAGGCTCAACTGGAACAGGTTTTCATGCTTGAATGTTTAAAAACCTAATATTTGTCCCATATTTGTCATTGTTGCAGCTCCTCTCTTCCGGTCTGTCAGTATCGCTCTGTTCAGTTCCTGTCTCCATGAAGCCCCTCCTTCTGAAAAGCACAGTGTGCCCTGATTGGTCAGCTGCACTCTTAGAAAAAAGGGTTCTATATATGTAGCATAGGGTTCTTTACTCAACTCCAAAGGACATTTTATGCTAAAAAAGGTTCAATAATGACAAGAACACTTTTGACACAAAAGTTCTTTATACGCTATTATTCAGTCATATATTACATTATTCTGCAACATTTTGTAGTTTTAATTAACTTATTGTTTATTAAACTGTTGTAGTAACTTAATATCACATTTTAATCATGGTGATTTTTGGAGGATAAAAACTGAAATGGCACTCTTCGTGTGATATTGATTAATTACATTTTTTAACCCCCATGTCTTGAATTTTGTGATCATTCACATGCATTGCATTTTAGGGGTTCCAAATACATAGCGCTTTAGAACCTTTTAAGGCTCTATATAGAACCTTTTCTTCTAAGAGTGTGCATCAAAGTCTAACAAGTCTCTTTAACACAAGTCATTTCCCTTGGCGGCCATCTTTAAAACGCCAAATTTCACATCACATTTTCCAAAACTGTTCACCAAGCTTATGATTAAATTTCATATTTGAAATCACCAATGACAAATGTCTCAGAAATTTAGTTTCTAAACGCTCAAATCATGACAGAAAACAACATTGTTCAGGTTAAATCAAGCTAGTCAGAAGCGCGTCTGACTGTTTCTATAGGAACCGGAGCTTCTAACGGCTGCAGTGATGTCGATGTCTTACCAATCACTGATTGGCTCTTATTTAGAAGGAGGGACTTAATCCGCCATATTGAGCGTTGCTCTTTTCCCCATTCAAAACAATACGAGTGACACGTCTTGTGTTATTCTATAGTCTTTGCTAATAACTAACTCAACCAGGCCCCACCCCTTTATTGTGCGTTCTGACTTTGGATGGAATTATTTAAATGAGGAATATTGTGATGTGTTCGTTAGTGGGAGAAAACTCAAGACATCAATGGAGGCGTTTCAGGGAGTTCAGAAGAGAATAAATTAGGGATGCACCGATATGAACATTTTGGCCAGATACCGATAACCGATAATTCTTTATATTTGAAAGCCGAAATATCAGCCGATTAATCTAAATCCAATTTTTATATAATTTTTGAAAGCCTGATTGCAAAAACAAAAGTCTCACAATTAAAATCCGTCCCCTAACACAATTGCAATGTTCTCATTATAATTTCATGTAGCCGATATGACAGCACATTTTGCACTTAACTATATTTTCCTTTTTGATTCCAATCATATTTCAAGCAATTAAGATCAATCATGTTGAACAGTGCACATCTTAAGTGTCTCAGTTGTCAAGTGTTGAAGGAAATAATAAATTATTTATCAGCTTTTATATATCAACCAAATTTTATTATCTGGGCCGATACTGTATAACATAAAAATGAGCAAATATCGGCCGATACCGATATGGTAGCCGATATATCGTGCATCCCTAGAATAAATCCCTTAGGAGGGAGCTTGTAACTTTGCAAAGCTTTTCAACCTCAGACAGCAACATTACACATTAAAGAAAGTTGAACAGTATAGCAGTCCTTATTTTGAATGATTCATACATGTATGATTTCTTTTATTTCTTTTATTTTTTAAATAAACAAAAGTTGAATGAAAATGCCACAACTGGATCTTTTAGTGAAATCGACAGACTTGTCTCTGCTTCTCCAGTCAATAAGTTCATTAAACCCGCTCCTTTCTTCCCATCGTCTACAAAATCGCATTCATATTTAGTGCCACACCCACATCTCAATACCAAATCAACAACTGACGTGTAGAACCGACTTTTTTGATAAACCATTATTCTTGAATGTTCATCACAATAAGAGAGAAAAGATATTTCTCTGCTTCAGTTTCATTGTGACTTTAATAACTTTCATTGATTGGAAAAGAACAGCGTGACCATTCTTCAAAATCTCTCCTTGTTCTTTCTCCAGTTTTCTCCAGAAAAACAGGTTTGGATCACATGACGGTTCATTTAGCTGACCTGTGGTGTGATCCCGTCACCTCAACCCTCCAGTCAACCATCTTTATGACTAATGAAAAAGGCAGTATTTCTTCACAAGAGCCAATAGATCAGGCCTCCTGAGGTTCACATGCTCTCCATCTCGCCTGCGGAGGAGAAACTAACCTACTCTCCGATCTGTGTTCACCAACCACACACTCAACTACTATATAGATGCGCTCCTGAGGCGTAGTCTGTTCCTACAGGCACTTAGCTCCTACGAGAGATTCAAAGGCAGCACTGCAGGTTTCCTTTACTTAAATAAAAATGTACCTTTTACTTAACACTTGTATTAAAGGTAGCTGCGTATGTAGGCACTAGACTCAGTAGGTATTGTGACAGAGCCGTAGCTCGACCGCTACTGAATGCCCACGGTTAGATCCATTCATGCGAAGCGTCTCTTTTACGAGCTCCAGTTTGCGAGCTTCATTGCACATGTCTAAAAGTGACGGTAGAGGAAGACTAACTCACCGGTGTGCAGTACTCCACCATCGGGTAATTCAGTTTATGACCCTTTGCGTGCGACCCTGAGAAGAAACAACTCTGGCAAACGTCATAGTTGAAGTGCTTCAAACTGCGATATCTGCAAAGAGGGACAGAAAACACTGACTGTAAGATAACAGGTTTTCATTGTAGGGAAAGCAGCGTGAACACTGATCCTTTCCTGTCGTGATGAGACAGAATTTACATTTTTAGATCATTCCTTTAAAATCCTTAATTCCGAAACATCCCATAATCAAACTATAATCCACTTGTTATTGAATTGGCCTGATATTCAGTTCCTCTTGGGAATATTCATTCACTCCAGTCACGCTTGATTTAATAACACCACTGTTTAAAAGTATTTCTTTTAAACAGATTTTCTTCATATAAATGTAAATGGAGTGCGGGGGACGACTGTTTGTTTTTGGTTCCTTCTGGTCTCTCCAGGAAATGCTAATTCCTTCAGTGTGCAACACTTCCACCGCGCCGCTGCATGAGTTTATATTATTTTCTGTTATATACTGTTATAAAGTACAATTTGATGTAGTCACTTTTATAACATGAGATTTAGGCCAAATTACACTGAAATTGAGGACCAATGTAGATAATACAAACTTTATAACCTTTGAGTAATGCGATGCACTTACTGCCGTTCTGATGACGGACAAAACACATGAGACGCGGATGAAAATACAAAATAAAACCATTTAAAAGAGGACTCTCAGTTGATAGTTGGTTAAGAATTTAAAGGAGTAGTTCACTTAAACAAAAAATGCTGATAATTCACTCACTCCATGTCATCCAAGAAGTCCATGTCTTTCTTTCTTCAGTCGAAGAAATTAAGGTTTTTGATGAA
The DNA here is from genome assembly GCA_030378365.1 of Hybognathus amarus. Lineage (NCBI taxonomy): Eukaryota > Metazoa > Chordata > Actinopteri > Cypriniformes > Leuciscidae > Hybognathus > Hybognathus amarus. The sequence goes on from JAQIUQ010003345.1 coordinate 28,892, forward strand.
AACATTCCAGGATTTTCTCCATATAATGGACTTCAATGGGAACCAAATGGTTCAAGGTCCAAAAGACAGTTTCAGTGCAAACTGTTCAAAGGGCTTTAAACGATTTCAGACGATGATTAAGGGTCTTATCAAGTGAAACGAATCTTTGCCCGAAGTCAATTCATTCATTTCTTTCGTTGAATGAACCAAATGACTCAAAAAAGATTAATTTATTTTGATAAACGAGTTCAAACAGAAGAGTCACAAACGCTCATCACAGAACAGATCAAGGCGAGCATTTGAGCTTATAAAACTTAAACTTTGTTATTTAATTATTAAATGATGATCGTTTCGCTTGATAAGACCCTTATTCATCGTCTGGTGTCGCTCAAAGTCCTTTGAACAGTTTGCACTGAAACTCTCATTTGGACCTTGAACCATTTGGTTCCCATTGAAGTCCATTATATGGAGAAAATCCTGGAATCTTTTCATCAAAAACCTTCATTTCTTTTCAACTGAAGAAAGAAAGACATGGACATCTTGGATGACATGGGGTGAGTAAATTATCAGCAAAAGTTTTTTTAAAAGTGAACTACTCCTTTAATGTTACATGTTGTTTTTTGCTCCCAATCTGAATTTGCATTTCTATACCGAACGAAGGGTAAATCTCTGGAGGATTACTGCTTTAACAAATAAACAATTAATGACATGTGCATGGCTTTGTAAGTGAATTGATCAATGTCCACAGGGTGTTTCTGAATAAATCCAGGTTGACTGACTCAGACTTTATTTTTCTGTGTGTCTCTCTCGTTCAGCTTCGTCTCTCTGCTATCTATCACTGACAAAACCCTGCGCGCGTCTCCACACTGAGCTCTGACGGTCCGCTGGATGCGATCAGTCCTCGAGAGATGGAGGAGGCTGTCAGGGAGACGGAGCCAAGCTTATAAATATGGCAGCATTATTATCAGGAATACATGGGAATAATGTATGTGTGCATGACATTTGAAAAGGTCACCACCTATTGTGACAAGAGCACACACTGTCTGTTTAAAATACAGCATAGAGGCGCGTGATGACGACACATCAGACACCCCTCACACACACACACACACACACACGCACACGCACACACACACACACACACAACATTAACATTGATCAGCATGGATTTATGGAGCTGTACATGTGCATACTTCTGATAATAATGCGGTCCATAAATTTTAAAGCCAAGAAAAAAACATATTATTAATATTTCATAACATAATAAAAACGCTATAATTATTGTTTACTGCAGTGAGTTTTGCTTATACAGAAGCTACAATTATACATGTTGAGCTTCCATACAAAGACTGCAGGTTTTAAAAGTTTATTAATACATTAATTAGTTATACTAGCTATTTTAATTGCTAATGTATTATATATAATGCTTTAACATACAATAAATAAGATATACAATTACATTTATTTTTACTATATTTTTTAGAACGATTATAAATAAATTGACCCTGTTTTTCACCATCCATCTATGAGATTGCTGTGTGCATAACTATAAATTATAATCACTTTAACACCAAGCATGTTATTATTACTACATTGGATATTAAAACCTAACAGGATTTTATAACTAACATGATAAATAAATAAATAAATAAATATAAATATTTTATATATAAATATAATTTTTTCTTAAATATACAGGTACATGTATGTGTGTGTATTTATATATATATATATATATATATATACACACACAAAACAATTATGCACAGTGCACCCACATATACGTATTATGTAAACACAAACTTTTATTTTGGATGTGATTAATCGCTATCAATCATTTAACAGCCTTAATATATATGTATTAATTAATTTATTCATTATTAAATTGGCCATTAAGAATGCATTACCATTGACTGCTATACAGTCTATCGCAGAAGAAACTTCACAAAGGTGGAGCAAACATTTTGCTTGTTTCAGTGAAATTGCAAATTAAAATATGGCTGAGTACTAATATACATCTACAAACCAGGAAATCAAATTCTATTATTAGTATTATATTTAAAACCTCAGTTGAACACGATTTGATCTTGAGACCTTTTGTACACACTGAATGTAATATTGAAGGGTACACGTCACCCGTCCTGCTCAATGACAGTACACCGAGTGTGTGTGGACACTGACCGTACACCGAGTGTGTGTGGACACTGACAGTACACCGAGTGTGTGTGGACACTGACAGTACACCGAGTGTGTGTGGACACTGACAGTACACCGAGTGTGTGTGGACACTGACGGGCCTATCCTACAGCTGAACTCAGTGTCAGAGCTGATCAGAGAACAGTTGACTCTCACCAGTCTCTCTCTCTTATTTCGAGTGCTATCAGATGCTGACATTTACATCCTCAGGAGTGAATCTAACCTTTCTGCTTCCAGACAGCACGGCGCGCACCCATATGTGTGTGTGTGTGTGTGTGTGTCTTAAATCTCTCACAGATCTGCTTGATATCAGGCTTTGACTAGTGCAGGGTGTCCTGTCCGCTCGCCTCACACACACGCCTGGACGCCTCTAGTCAGACACTGATTGGCTGGTTCAGGTGTGTTTAACTGTGGTTGGACAGTGACCCCAGGGTTTCTGTTTTCAGCGGTTACTATCTGGGAATAAGTTACCACTGGATGCCGGTATTGACCAATCAGAATAGAGTATTCCACAAACCATAATTAACCACTACGAGGTGATATCTACTTATATAAATGTGTGTGTGTGTGTGTGAGTGTACCTGAAGCCCACGATGGGGAACTCTTTACAGATATTACACTTGGCCTGGTGTTTGGCCGTCTCCGCCGCAGCCACTCTGTGCAGGACCGGGAGCCACACCATCGAACTGCGGCTCCAGCCTCATCCAGTCCACAAACTGCCTCGGCTCCAGCTCAACCTTACTGGGCACCTGAGGAAACAGCCAATGAGGGACAGGCATTTCAGAAACGCATAACACTTCCTACCAGACCACCATAAACGACTGTCGATCGCACGGCTGCTTTTATAGAGATATAACAGCCTCATAAACATTTCTGTCAAGAATGAGCATTCAGTGATGTCACCCTGCCGCGGTACGGGAGTATCAGCTGAACGAGAAGAACGATTCATCAGCAGCTTCTCTGTAAACCAGTGACGACACAAGTCCAGTGTAATGGACAGAGTCTGCCACACTAATGACTACAGTGGAGGTCACTGAGGCGAGACATGCTGAAGGGGTTAAAAGCAGTAATGTGTGTTTTTAAAGAGCCTGTATGATATTTTCTGAATAAATATATATCATATTTGAGATTTAAAGCTTGTAAATCATCATTTTAGTGGTGGGAATATGTTCAGGCATAATTACTGATATAACTCCAGCGTACTTGAATTATTTGTAGAGACTCTTTCTGGTATTATTGCACATATCATGTCAAAGTTACAGGGTTTACTGTATTAACATGGTCATGAAGTTACAATTTTACACAGACATGGTTTATTAATGATTGTAACACATTGAAGGGATAGATAACTTGACAATTCTGTCATTATTTACTTTTATTTGTATATTTCTCAATACCAATACTGTGTGTGTGTGTGTTCTGCAGAAGACTTTC
>JAQIUQ010003345.1:40000-93027 GCA_030378365.1 Hybognathus amarus
ATGGATGGATGGATAGATGGATGGATGGATGGATAGATGGATGGATAGATGGATGGGTGGATGAATGGATGGATGGATGATGGATGGGTGGATGGATGGATAGAGCATATCTTACATTTGTATTTCTCCTCCAGGTGACCCTTACAGAGAGAGGGAGATCCAATCTTCATGGACAGAACTCTGTATTTTCCCACTGCGACCCCTGAGGATACAAGAACATTGCTGGACAAGAGCAAACATGACAACAATATACATCTGCCATTATTGATTCCAGAGTAGATTTCCACAGTGTTCATTTAGTCCAACACAGTGTGTGTGAGCACTGCAGGCCTGAGCCCTGAGGGTTTCAGGTAGATACACACACACACAGCACATCACATCAGTTGCTTGAGCTTCAGGCCAGCCTGTCAGCAAAACACACATGTGTCTGTGTTCCTACCACATTTACAACAGAAAACACACTGGAATAAAGACGTCAGAACAGAGAAGCAACTTTAATGTTGTTATTCATACACCTGCGTACACACACGACTAGAATCATAATCCAATGTCAACAGTAACCAGAGACACCCTGAACGAACTTTGATGCAATCTGACGTCTCGATAGCACTTATGAAGTTTAGCATATTAAAGCCAAAACATCCGTCTGCCGTTCTGAACGTGCAAGATCTCAGTGTTGTGGTGCTATACGTAATCGTGTTCGTAGACATTTGAGCAGCCAGTGAGAACACATGTCCACACACAGCGGGACGTTGACTCAGGTCTTTGTGTTCCTGCTCCAGTCCGTCATACACAGACGTCAGACAGTTGATGACCTCGGGCACGTCAGCTGCTGCGAGTTCAGCGTCAGCTTGTGTTGCTGGAACATGGCCTGAGCCACACTCAGATCCAGCAGATCCACTGAGCACACACACACACACACACACACACACACACACACACACACACACACACACACACACACACACACACACACACACACACACACACTGGTAGAACCGGACTGACTGATGCGCACATTTATAATCATCATCTAAACACTCTCCTTCTGTCATCTGATACTGACTAATAGTACTTGTGTCGCAAGTAAAAGGCTTTTTAGTGTAATTGTACAAACGCCCAACTTCAGTGACGTTTTACCTGATGATATTAGTTTATGTTAGAAGATGAATATTTACTTAACCCTTAATCTGTATTCACTTTATAGCCCTTAATCCTGTAATTGTGGACAAATGTGGCACAGAGGACACAGGTGTGCATCCTAATTTTTATTTATTATAAATGTGTTTTTTTTTCTTTTGGGGGTATTTTTGAATTTATTCACTTCAAAAAGTACCATATTTTCTATGTAAATTAGTTTTAGTTTATTTATTTTTTTTAACTACATTAAAATATCATTCCAATAAGTTCTTAGAGCTAAACCCTAAAGATGAAGTGACTTTGCTGTCACCTGGTGTCTTATTTTGGCTTATTTTAGAATGCTCTAAATTTCAGTTTTTCACATTCATTCTATGGGTGCCCATTTTTGACCCAAATACAAGATTAAGGAAGTTTTTCACTCAATTAACATTGTAGAATTGAGTCAAAAAAGTTGTGTGTGTTCAGAAGGCAAACTTAGGAAAAGTAGTCAAGTCTTGTACCTCTCAGATCAAGGGAAGTATTTTAAAAAATAAATCAAAACTATTTTGCCCACATTTGTCCAGAATACGGTTTTAGCGTTAAGCAACTTAGGTTTACTTAATTATCCATCATTTATTAGTCAAATATGATCGTCAGGCTCTTAAAGAATCATCTCTCAATCATCATTGTATTGTATTGCATGATAATGTATTTTATGTAAGTATCTGCTGTTATGAAGATCTCACTGGTTTACAATATCAGAATTTTCATCTGGGTTTGCTTTTTGGCTGTGTAAATAACATCTGCATTACAATAAATTATTTTTTGTTGCTGAGATTATGACTTTCTAGCTTCCATTTGCTAGCATAAGAAGAGAAATCTCTGTCCTCCACAGAACATCAAGACTTTAGATCGAAGAAACGGAGGACATATTTTAAACAGAACTAATTAAATAGTAATCCAAGTCATTAAAAACACATTAAAGGGCATATTTTCCATCCAGTGACTATACATACTCATCAACAGCGAGATTTCATAATATTAATATTTAAAAGAAACGCCATTTGAGTACTTCAAGAAACAGTTAGATACCTCAAAACATAAGACAAGATAAGGTTGTCAATAGGGTTCAACAATTATCATGAATATCATGAATATCATTGCAGTGATTACCTAAAACTAATATAGTGTTTTAATTAACAATGCAATACAACAATCTTGATGAACAAAATGTGTAAGCACATAATATGCTGTCCAGTTTGAGCTACAGTACAGTCAAACCAAAGATTATTCAGACACCAGATATTATTTATGATATTTTTGTACTAGTGGGTTCAGGACACTATAGTTCATTTGTGTAAGTGAGCAAAATAAAGTTAACCATGACATATTATACCCAAATATTTATCATACAGTGACTACCCGTAAAATATGTGGGATCAAAAATTATTCAGACACTTTGACCAGACCAAGTGTGTTTTTTTTAATTGTTAATGTAACCTTTTTACACACACACTGAACACAATGAAGCATTGCTTGGTGATTGGTTGAGCTAAACTGGTATTATCTAGTCGAACAGAAGGATCGGACAAAACCAGTCAAATATCCACTGATCTGAATACTCTGATTTGATATGTTATCACCATTTTCTAAACTATAGTGATAATGTGAGAAATGTTGAAGGTGTTTGGATACAGTAGGTGGATAACCAGAATGACGCTGACCGCCGCGCAATTTTTTTAAAAAAATTTTCGTATTTCAAAGTCGTTCGTGAAATGACCACCAGGTGGCGCAAAGGGGCATTTAGCGAAAGCAAAATGTAATTATATAAAAGTAGCCTACATTTTAAATAGAATATAGCAAACTTTTATAGCTGAACATTTTATGAATCAAAAGTTAAAATAGGCCTATCTCGCAGTCAGTGAAAATAAATAACGCAATAAACGCACACTTTTCAAAGTCTGTGATTGTAGCGTCTCTTAGTGGCAAAAGGCAGCAAATACACCCCAAAAACGGTAGCAACGGTAAAAGCCTTATTTTGGTTGTTCTACCTACTGTACATTTTAGTTTGACTGTATTTCATATACACAGAAAGCAACAAAAGCACATGTGGTGTTTAAGATGAGTTATGTGGACCGAATATAATAGAAACCAAGCTTCCGGGCAGAATGTCATGTTAAAGCAAACACCTGAATAATTAACATAATTAACACGCAGGTTTTATTGCTCGTCCTCTCTGGTGTCACGCTCAGCTGAGAACACGTCAGCGACTGAACACCATCTTTGATGGAGCGATGGATGACATATTCCCTGTTAATTAGACCTATTAACTACTCAGAAAACAAACACATGATGCAAATGATGATGTGAGGTGGTGGAAGCACACACACACACACACACACACACACATCTAACGGATTCTTCTGAGCTGTTAATTAGGCCTCTCTAAGTTAATTGAGCCGATGGAGTGAGACGACGCAGTGATGCAGCTCTAATCACACACACACACACACACTTACAGCAGAGGGCTTTCTGTAGCCGGCGGATCTTCATAGCCGTCCTGTACGCGGAGAAGCGCACGTTGTTGAGGTCAGCTATGGAAACAGAAGAGAAAGCACAGGAAACATGAACAACACGCCGAATGTAAACTGAACTTCCTGTGTGTGTGAGAACACATGATAGATTCTTCTTATGAGTTATTTTAGATGATTCGTCAAACTTTAAATCCATAATCAGGGGAACATACGATGCATACACATCCGCATAAACCGCATATTTCATTACATATTTCACAACTAAAGGGACACGACCTGCAGACTGATACAGTGTTTGACTTCATCTTTAAAAAAGCTCTGTTAATGAGTGTTTACAAGTGTGATCTGACACCGGTTAAGGTTAATAAGTGTGTGTGGGGGAAATGTAAAGGTCATGTAACAGGTTCAACTGTTCTTATTAGGAAAAGGTTAAAAATGGTTAAACAAAATATGATCAATACAGCGAGATGTTTGTCTTATCTTCACACAAATCACGTTTGACATCAGCCGGAAAACAATTTGATTTTAAAATCCATTCTAACATGGTTTCCTAGTGTTTTCAGAAACGATCAGTGTGTTGTGAATGTAAACACACTCATTAGCATTAGCATTAGCAGTGTAGATCTAACAGCGAGATTTGATGAGCTAGCCTGACACAAAACTTGACTGATTTGAATAAATGATCAAAATCCACAAAAAGTTGATTCTGTTTTTGAAACCGGTCTTCTTTTAAATATTATCGTGCAAAATGAGTTAAAATAACATTATATTAAATACAACCAATAAAAATAACTTTTTGACTGTTAACTTAAACTATTCCAAATGTTTAGTTAAATAAAATAAAATATAAAGTTTAAAACTGAAAACTAAAAAAAAATAAATAAAAGATTGGCATTTTACCTGCAATGAAATAATATTATATAATTAAAAAACTATACCTTAATTTAAAATTAAAATATAAATCATAAAAATCGTATTCCAGACATTAATGTATTATTATTATTTATTTCATCAGTATTTATATTAATTTTTGTGATATATATACCTGAACCAAACACAAAACTAACTCCTCACATCTGGTTCGGTGCCGTGTGTGTGTGTGACGAACTCTAGAGGTTTCCTGCCTCACACACACACACACACACACACACACACACACACACACACACACACACACACACACCCTGCACTGACAGCGGACTCTTGCTGTCCAGTATTTATTCATCTGTGTATTTTGGTGAGACTTCAGTTTCTCTCAGCGCATCTCTCGAGGCCCAAAAGACGAATTCTGACTGTGTGTGTGTGTGTGTTTGCATCACTTACAAAGAGAATGGTACAGCTCCGTCATCTTAGGATGGTCCCAACATGTGGTCTGACTGTGATGACTGCAGAAGAGGACAGAGAGGGAGAATTAGACTCTGACAAACACCACTTACACCGTCTGTTGTTATGTGTGTGTGTGTGTGTGTGTGTGTGTGTGTGTGTGTGTGTGAGAGAGACGCTATCTTGGACACAAAAAGGCTTGCGGGGGTGAACGACTGAGCTGAATGAGAAAGAACCAAACAAAAGAGATCAAAATCTAGAGCAGAAATGGAGGAAGAGCACACAGAAGTAGGGAGACGTGTCTTAAATACGCTCTGACTGTGTGTGTGTGTGTGTGTGTGTGTGTGTGTGTGGACTGGATTCTTTGTGCTATCTATTTCACTAGTGTGAGGTCAGATGTGAGCTGACAGATCCACCCAGAGCCCTGGAGAAGTGTCCACTCTTGTGGCTGACCTCACTAACACAGCTGCCATTACATGCTCACTGCTTCCTCAGTGTCCGCACACACACACACACACACAGACAGAGAGAAGAGAGGGCTAGCATGGATATCCGCAGGATATTAGCCAATCAGAAGTGGTCTGTAATCAAGTGGTCAGTTTCACTGGGTCTAAATAATAATAATTTTCATATTGCTGCTTCTTCACTGTTTTTCCAACTTAAAGGGATACTTCACCTCTGGAAAGATGGATGTGTATTTAAAAAGGGTCATTTATGTAGGATAAATGTGAAATTATTTTTGAATTTGGAGCTTTCTAGTACTGAGAAAAGCCAGAAATGTATTTTTGGCTAATGTTGATGAAGACAACAACTCCCAGAATGCACTTGCTTCGCTGCCCTAAGAGGCCACGCCCACTGGTAACAGTGCACAGTCAGTTAAAGAACAAGTCTAGGCTACTAGTGAGTCTCTGTGATGAGTCTGCCCGAAAATGTGTTTCCAGATCAGCCCAAAATGTGCGGATTGGGCTTTAACGTTCTACAGTCACCATTCATTATGTTTAATGTGCCGCGAGTCAAGTGTAATTTTGCTTGGCAGAGGCTATTCACACTGACTCCGCCCACTGACGTCTGGTTGGGCCAGGCAAAGCTACGGGGAACACTGGGTTGTTAGTGTCTTGTTGTTGCATGGCAGAAAGTATTGACGCAAATCAACACAAGGTCAAATCCCCTTTTTGCCAAACTCCCTATAACCTCCTTTTTGATATTTTTAGGTCAAACCGTTGCTTGTCTGTCAGTCATATAATGGAGGTCTATGGTCACCACCTCAAAGAGCATGCACAGAGAAGTCCAGATTAAACATGATTTAATGACTCGTAAATGTAAGTACACATTGATGGCCTAAGAGCAAGAGCGGTTTGTGTGAGAAAACCAACAGTATTTATATCATTTTTACCTCTTGTAACCACAGCCACGTCCAAGTGACAGGACAGGCATTTATTTTCAATAAAAATTAACAAAAAATTGGGAAAAGTGGAAAAAGTGTCTAATGTGTGTTTATTTAAAGTGTTTATGGTGTAGGGAGGGCTTTATTGTGCCAATAAGGTGGTATCCATTTAATAATTAAAATAAATATAATAATTTAAACTATTTCATGCTGTTTAAAGTACAACACTAAGGTGCAAATAGTATCTGCAACTAATAAGTATAAAATAAAATATAGCTGCGAGCAGCGATTGCGGGCCCAAGCCGGTGGCACCGCAACCGCCGGCTTTGGCCCTCCATCGCTGCTCGCAGCTATATTATTATATATATATATATATATATATATATATATATATATATATATATATATATATATATATATATATATATATATATATATATATAAAGCCGGTGGGGCACCGCCACCTTGGTGCCTTTTTGGGTTATTCTGCACTGACGTGCAAAAACGTAACCCCTGCTTTGGAATACATACTAGTATGTATTCCACAATTGGAATACATACTAACATACTAGTCAGAACTGAATAGTTGATATCTGAATGACAGATCACCATAGAAGTCAATGGAAAAAATGTGACTAGTAGTAACAAAAGAATAGTTACTAGTCACCATTGAAATAAGTACTAGTGTCTTAATGAATAAGTACTAGTATCTATTTAATAGATACTAGTATCTAATGAATAAGTACTAGTAACTAATTAATAAGCATTGGTATGTAATGAATAAGGACTAGCATCTAATGAATAAGTACTAGTATCTAATAAATAAGGACTAGTGTCTAATGAATAAGTACTAGTATCTTTAAAAAGGTACTACTACCTAAAGAATAAACACTAGTATCTAAAGAAAAGGCACTAGTATCTAAAGAATAAGCACTAGTAGCTAATGAATAAGTACTAGTACTTAATGGAATAGATACTAGTATCTAAAAAATAAGTACTAGTAGCATGAAAATAGAGACTAGTAGGTTAAAATGATTAAATGTTAAAACGGTTTGCCATACTCTATCTGTCGTTTCCGACTAGTCACAATTACGTTACAGATATCTTAAATGATAATACAAACTATCCAAAATGTAATTACGACTAGAAAGACGTTGTTGATATCTACAATGTTAATTACGAATAGTCAAACTTAGCTTTTAAATGTTAAAAGGGCTTGCCATACAGAAGTGTAGGCTCAGAGAGACACTCAACATTTTCAAACCAAAATATCTGACTTTCTGTGGGTCCTAGCTCATGAGTGTAAATTAGAAAGTTGTCCGGCTTGAGGAGAATATATGAATATATGAAACGATGAGATCAACATGTGTACTGAGTTTCATATTATTACATGCAAGCGTGTTTGATTTATGGACCAAGTTTTTGGACCCCGTTCCAGGGGCGCTGTCTAGCCCCCTTGCCACACCCGGGTACCATCTTCAGCCCGGCTCTGATGGCTGTGGGATCTGACCTGTGTGCAAAGTTTCAAGAGTTTTCAAACCCATTAAGGGCCCCAAAAGCCGCTAAGAGACTCAAAATCATCAAAAAAAGGAATGTTAAAGTTTGATGCGTTGCTATGGCAACATTATCTTAGATATTGAATAATGCTTTCACAGCTCTTCATCTGGCGTGTGTTTACATTTGAAGCAAATCGGGTAAAAGTAAGAGTGCGATTTCAAAGCATTTTGAAAGTGAAACACTTTCTGCTGCCAGTTGGTGGCGCTATATATTTGACTCACATCTATGTGATCGACCTCTACAACGAACACACTGCTGAAGTTTCATCAAGATCAGTTAATGTATGCAGAAGTTTTAACACACTTCCTTTTTGATTTATTTACTTACTTTTTTGATTTATGGACCAAGTTAATTTAATTAATACACTAATTATATAAAACTATTGTCAATGCACTACAATTAAACAGGTTATATGCCTTTACTTATAAAAAAAATAAAAATAAAAACTTATGTAAAAAATACCAGGCTTAAGAAATGTATTTACTTTAGCAGGCCAGACACACAGTGAAATGATTAAGCCCCCTCCCCTACACACACACACACACACACACAGACTGTGTGACAGGCCTAGGTTTAGAAAGAGCATGATCATATTCAAACTACAATATCTGACTTTCTGTGGGTTTGAGCTTATTATTGTTAATTAGAAAGTTGTTTGGCTTGAATAGAACAATATACACGGCAAGTTTTGTAACTGTCAGTAAAACTAACCAAGTTATAACACACTTTATGTGTCCTTTTTTAGTCAAAAAAATCCGCCACGGCCAAACCGTTCGAGATATCAAAAATCCGTCCGGAATATAGCATCCTCAATGTCTTGACTTCATGCATACCGAGTTTGGTGGTGATTGGTAACAGCATGGGTTGTAATTTGATGTTTTTCTAAGGACAATTATTTAAAAAAAAAAACATAATTCCCGACTTCCGTTTGAACTGTCGTAAAACTTAGAGCACGAAAGTTGTTTGGCCTGATGTGATCTATGAGTGTACCGAGTTTCATATTAATCCATGCACGTGTGTTTGATTTATGGACAAATGTTCGAATCCCTAAAAGAATGCATCCTAAAAGAATGGTAAAGTTTGATGCGTCGCCACGGCAACAGTTTCAAAGATATCAAGAATCCATTCATAGGTCTTCATCTGCCGTGTATGTACATTATACAGATGAAGTTTGAAGCAAATCGGGTAAAAATAAGAGGGTGATTTCAAAGCATTTTGAAAGTGACACACTTCCTGCTGCCAGTTGGTGGCGCTATAACTTTGACTCACAATAGTCACATCCATGTGATCGTCCTCTTACAGCGAACGCACTGCTGAAGTTTCATCCAGATCAGTTAATGTATGCTGAAGTTATGACACACTTCCTGTTTCACGTCTCTCGCCATAGTTTCGTTTCCTCGCCACGGCCAAACCGTTCGAGATATCAAAAATCCCCACACAAACTTTCATCCTCAATGTCTTGACTTCCACGCTGACCGAGTTTCGTCGAATTTGGATCAGAGCTCTAGGAGGAGTATTTAAAAGTTCATTGCGTGTGTTTTACAAAAAAACCTCAATAGCCGACTTCCTGTTGGGCTGGGGTAAAAAGCAAGAACGCGAGGTATAGATGAAATTCTGCTATCGACATGTGTACCGAGTTTCATATTATTACATGCAAGTGTGTTTGAGTTATGGACCAGGTGTTCGGACCCCATTCCAGGGGGCGCTGACGAGCCGCCCTGCCACGCCCGGGTACCAGCTTCAGCCCGGCTCTGATGGCCGCGGGTTCTGACCCGTGTGCAAAGTTTCAAGAGTTTTCGAGCATGTTAAGGGCCCCAAAAGTGCCCGAAGAGTCGCTAGAAAAAGAAAAAAAAAAAAAAAAAAAAAAAATAAAAAAATAATCGGAAGAAAACAATAGGGCTCTGCGCCCTTTCAGGGCTTGGGCCTAATTACTATTTACACTTATTGCAAAGAACATACTGCTATTTCTAGTGCAATTAAAGTAGAATCTACTGCTATATTAAACTTAGTTTAAATAACATCTTAAATAGAAAACATTGTAAATAGCCTCAAAAAGTCATTTTGCGGAATATCTTGATAAACGCTGTTGGTTTTGTCCTTGAATGTAAAGCGATTAGAAAGAACAGTATATTTGAACCGTGCATTCGGTCTTAAAGGGACAGCAGCCCAATAGAACTGATTCAGTCTGTCATTAATGTTAATTGAACAACAAAAGACAGAGAAAATCACTCAGTGCTCTTCAGTTTATATCTTTTATACCTTTAATAAGGATTCATCTATATGTTAACCCTCTGTGGTAACGGCTATCTGCGCCGCAGCTTACTTTGTTTCTTATAAGTCCAAAAGAGACTCAAATTACTCAGTGATTTTGATCTTACATATAAGTGTTATACATCATTCCATCCTGTTAAGCATCTATTTTTTTGTGCATACTCACAATAAAAACAAAGTGTTTTGCTTAAAGAAAAATAAACATGATGCACATTTGCCTTCTCTCTGTCAGTGTAGTTCATTGTGAAACTGCGTCAAACTTAAAAATTACTGTAACTCAGTAAAATCTTGTCACAGAGACACAAAGTATTTCTCTTTATGAAGCTGAAACAAAGTGCACAAAGACTGTTTAAATATGAATCAGGTGTCTGGGTGTGTGAATGAACGAACGCATGCACACTGGTATGTCAGTGATGGGGAGTCACCTATGAAAATGTAATATTTTTGTGCATTTTGGCTTTTTCTTTAACAATCAGGCATTGCATATATCCTGCTAAATAACGGCTGGAGTTATAGTCTCGAGTCCAACACCAGAATTGCTCCCACACACACTCCCAGGCTGAGTCTCACTGAGTCTGTGTTTGTGAGCGAGCGAGAGAGGCTGTCAGCAGGTGTTAAGTGAATCTCCTCATCTCATTCACAGGTTGATGAGAGGTCCTCTCCGCTCTGCTGGCGTCGGCGAACGGCTGAACCGGTGCTCAGACTGTCCATCTCAGCCAGACCCAACAGACAGAACGCCAGGGACGAAGAGCAGCTTTAAATAGACCCAGATGGGTGTTCAGGGTTCAGCTTTACTGACGCATGCCTGGACCCGGTGACGGCGGATGATGGTCTGTCACATAGATTGATTTTCAGCCGCGAGGATCAGTGAGGGCCGGAGTGTGTGAGGGTGATTCGGCTGGTTACTGCACACGGGTGAAATACAGCAGGAGAAGAGCGAAGACTGGAAACTACAGAGACTGCCTCAACAGCTGCTTGTTACGGGGGCGTACTAAAGGCCATTGCACACCGAGTCCGAAATTCGCATCCGAAATTTTCGCTCGTTAAAAAAAAAATTCGACCTCACGTTATGTCAATCACGCTTGCACACCGCCTCCGAAACTTTCGTCCGTCATAAAAAAATTCGGATCAGGTTCGATTTTCTGCGTTTTCGCATCCACAGCCAGCATTTTGAGAGGTTTTTTGACAATTCAGGGCCGACTGGACTCTGGAGCTCGTTCCGCACATCTTTGCATGCGCAGTGCTTTCAGTTTCGGTTTTCATTTTGATCAAGTGTTCTCTTCTCTCGATTGGATTATGAAAGGAATAACCTCCCCTTTCAATCAGATTGAAATTTCGGATCGATTAAAAGGTGTGATTGAGCAGCCAATTCGATAACTAATGTATTATTTGGGTACAATAGGCTATATAACAGCTTAAAATATTCAGCTGTTCTGTCTGCCCAGCGCTTCCACGGCCAGGCGCGCGCGTGTGTATGTGTGTGTCTCCATACCTTAAACATACTGCCAGTCTCTGTTCAGAATCGATTGGTTCACGGAAATTAATGATCTTGTTTTTAAAATGTGGCTCCAGCATCAAACTTTTCCACTGACGTTCTGAAGTAAATTTTTAATCACAGCTCCTTGATAAGGAGGTGCTTCCTCTCGGCGCAATTTCAGGATTGGATGGACGCAAACGCAATATTTTCTCTTTCTTCTCTTTTCAATAAGAGAGAGGGCAACAAAATCATTCTCACTGCCTGACGAATTCATTTTGTATTTTTGCGTTTTTTTCCGCAACGGTTTAAATAAATACGCATCGGACTCAGTGTGCAAGGTTTCTCTGCGTGACAAATTTTTAGGCTGACGAACACGAAAAAATGCATACGAAATTTCAATGGCTCAGTGTGCAATGGCCTTAACAGTCTGACACACTAGACAGCAGTCCCCATGAAACCAACATATTTGTTTTGTATATGTTAGTCTTAAAGGAGTAGTTCACTCACCCAGATATCATCCAAGAGTCCATGTCACTCTCCTGTTTGAACTCGTTCATCAAAATGAACAAATCTTTTTCCTGAGTCAATTTGTTCATTTCTGTTCGTTGAATGAACCAAATGACTCAGAAAAAGATTTGTTCATTTTGATGAACAAGTTCAAACAGGAGAGTCACAAACGTGCATTTGTGAGCATTTGAGCTTATAAAACCTAAACTTTGTTATTTATTTATTAAATGAGCGATCGTTTCGCTTGATAAGACCCTTATTCATCGTCTGGTGTCGTTTAAAGCCCTTTGAACAGTTTGCACTGAAACTCTCATTTGAACCTTGAACCGTTTGGTCCCCATTGAAGTCCATTATATGGAGAAAATCCTGGAATGTTTTCATCAAAAACCTTAATTTCTTTTCGACTGAAGAAAGAAAGACATGGACATCTTGGATGACATGGGGGTGAGTAAATTATCAGCAAAAGTTTTTGGAAAAGTGAACTACTCCTTTAATGTTATCTTTAAGCTAATGTGCTCCAAAACAATAACACAATTCTGATTTAGAAAGATATAAGCAATCAAAACTAACAGTCTCTCACTTTTGTCAATGATTTTGATGACATCACTCTGAATCTGAAGCCCCGCCCACTATATTATAAATTGACGATGAAGCTGTGGCCGAAATTGGTCACATGTTCACATATTTACTGTTTTCTACATGATGAATGGCACATAGTGCACTATATAGGAGATAGGGAACGATTCAGACATGTAAACATGCTTTCCACTGGGTTGAATTTACATCGGATTACATGAACGAGTCGGTGCGAACCAAAGAAATGTGTCGAACCATTGAATTCTGCACAGAATGCTCTATTTAAAGCAATATGGAGGAGAAACTGTAAGACACTCTGCATTAGAAACAGCGCTGCTGAGTGGAAGAGATGACACACACCAACACAAGTTTCAAAACGACATCTACACAAAGTACACTTCCTCAGCATGATTATGATCACTGTTTTACTTTAGTGACAGTTTCATATTAAATCTCAAAGGGGAATAATATTAGAATTTGGCTGTCAAAAGATGTCAAATGCAGCTTTATCAAGCTCAACAGCTCTGGCCGAGCTGTGACATAAACTAAACCCCATTGACTGGAGCTGCTAATGTCATTAAAAATACAGTAAAAACGGTAATATTGTGAAATATTTAGGGCTGTGCAAAAATTAATCCGATTAATGGGTTTTAAAATGTTTACATAATATATTCGTGTGCTGTATATAATTATTTTGTATGTATAAATACACACACATGCATATATGTATATATATATGTATATATATATATGTATATATATATATGTATATATATGTTAGAGCCTGTCAGTTAAACGCGTGTGATTAACGGCGTTAACGCAAACCCATTTTAACGGCTGCTAATTTTTCTATCGCGCGATTAACGGTCTTTTTGTCCTAGCAAACTTTGTCGTTTCTTCACATACTTTTGCAACAGGACGCGGCATGCGTCCTGATCCATTTCAGCGTCTCGCGCTCGTCATCCACTCAAAGCCGGCTCGCAAGCCAAAACGAGTGTGTGTGTGCGGCGTGCCTGTTGTTTTGTTTCCGGTCTAGCTAGATACCGCTTGCGGTTTGGTCGAAGAAGCAGCGAAACGTCCTCGCGCGGCGCAAGCAATTGAAATGAATGGGTTTCAGAGCGCAGCGCGAGGACGTTCTGTGCCGCACACACTCGTTTCCAGCTTGCGAGCCGGCCAAATAGTAACGTTATATTTTGAGTGGATGACGAGCGCGAGACGCCGAAATGGATGCCAATGAGATTCTGAATGTAAAGTTTACTTTTAAAAAGTTGCCAAATTGTCCCATTGACAAGACCAAAGCGATCTGTATGTTTTGTCATTATGAACTGAGGCTATCATCATCGCAGCACGTCCAGCCTGAAACACCACTTGATGATGGCCAAGCAACAAACACACACACAAACACAGATGATGCGAATCTCTCCACCCCCTCGTCAATATCAGGACCTCGTCAGTATTTCTTTCACCCTTTTATTGATGGACAGTGTTACATTGTGTGAGAGATTATTTAGGCTATATATGTTAGAGTGAAATTGAACACTATTCCAATGTTATTTTCAATAATAATAATTTAAAAAAAAACATTTGCACTAAACAAGCCAATCCACTTTTCCATGTTGATAAGAGCATCAAAATGAGAAAAAAATGTAACAAAAAGAAATCAAAAAGACATTAAGAATAGATAAAAATGTGCGATTAATCGCAAGTTAACTATGACATTAATGTCGATTAATCGCGATTATAAATATTTTAATCGTTTGACACACTAATATATATATATATATATATATATATAAGAAAATGTGTTATTCATATATAAAATATTTATATAATATAGATTATTTATATATATATATATATATATATATATATATATATATATATATATATAAGAAAATGTGTTATTCATATATAAATATTTATATAATATAGATTATTTATATATATATATATATATATATATATATATAT
The DNA here is from genome assembly GCA_030378365.1 of Hybognathus amarus. NCBI lineage: Eukaryota > Metazoa > Chordata > Actinopteri > Cypriniformes > Leuciscidae > Hybognathus > Hybognathus amarus. Next base: position 54,720 of record JAQIUQ010003345.1, read on the forward strand.
ATATATATATATATATATATATATATATATACAGAATTTAAGCGCAAATAATTCTTAAATATATACATGCATGCATAGGTATTTATATATACAAAATAATTATTTACAGCACACACAAATATATTATGTAAGCAAAGACTTTTATTTTGCGATGCGATTAATCGCAATTAACTTTTGCACAGCCCTAGAAATATTATGACAATTTTAAATAGCTGTTGTGATGTTTAAAAGGCACTTTATTGTTGTAATTAATGCTGAATGTTCAGCATCATTACTCCAGTCTTCAGTGTCACATGATCCTTCAGAAATCACTCTAATATGATGATTCGATGATCAAGAAACATTTCTTATCAAAGTTGAAAACAGTTGTGCTGCTTCATATTTTGGTGGAAACTAACATATTTTCAGTAGTGTAAATTACAGTAGTGTAAATGTGCAAAGCACAGAAAACAACTGAGAAATAAGAGCTTAGTTTGATTCTGCAGGAAGCAGGCGCTCGTACGCACGTGTTTACAGTGAAGAGTGCGAGATGTGTTTTATTCACAGCGGCGAGCTGCTGACAGGATTAGCTGCTGCTCTCTCATCTCAAAACACACACACACACACACTTCTCTGAAGTCCAGGAGCGGGTCTCACACACACTGAGATGAATAAACATGAACTTTACTCAACTCATTATATTCACAAAACAGTCTTTAGAGTTCCAGAAATAAGCTTTTCGACAAAAATACTTTTAAAATAAAACACTTTTCTCTTTCTTACGACCTCTTTCTGTCACTCTTTACACAGGACTGACATTTGAGACGTCATCATCTCCACTTGACACGCTTTAAAATAATAACCAACACGCGCACACACACACACACACACACACACACACACACACACACACACACACACATAGTTTCAAACACGTTTCATCCCTTTGATCTCTCCAGTTAATGTTTGACGAGATGAGTCGGCGTAAGTATCTGGTGTGTGTAAGAGAAAGTTTGTGTTTTAGTGGAGAAGAGTCAGTATTTGACTCATGTGAACTATGACTTATATAAGACCATAAGAACATTTATGGGCATTACTTTATAACAATTATATTTAAAAAAATGTGAATAATAATAAAACAACAATAATTGTTATAGTTATATACATAAATATACACGTATAAATGACACACACACACACACACACACACATAAAACACACACACACAAACACAGCTATGAAATAAGTATTCTAATAACAGTAAAACTCTTTCACACATCTCTCTTCTAACATAATATTAATAATAATAAAAATACATAATTTTTATATTTCCTTTTTGTATTTATTAGTTCGATAAGGCGCCATGCAATAAGCAAAATAATGTTCAGGTGGGCAGGTTAAACACACAAATCTGTGTATAAAAGGACCAAAAACAAACAGAAAGAGATCTGAAACCACCTTTGAGACCAGGACCAGTGTGAATGCTTAGAGAACTGGGTTATTTTGACCACTTAAAGATGTTTGATTAAAGATAACCCAAGGGGTCTTCAGAGGGGTCAGGGCATTGCCTCACACACACCCATACAGAGAGTGAGACACTTTTAATTCACTTTGCTAATTCGCCCAGCCTCACGGCAGGAAGATCAATGAGCCGCTGAGGACACACTGCACAGAGAAGCAAACGTTTGTTCAGGGAGCAGCGCTCATCGATGTGCACAGAGTCACACACAAGGCTTCTGTGGACATGTAAGAAAGATTCCCTCAGGAAATGAAACGATGAAGGGGAAAAAGGATCTGTGGTGTATTCATGAATGCACAGCCATATGGGTGCTGTCAGAGCCACACGCGCAAAAGAAGTTCAGCTACTGGCCATTCCACAAAACACACCTGCCGCACACACACACACACACACACAAACACTTTCACAGGCCCCTTTCATCTCCTTTCTACACTACTAGACTCCAGGGATCTAGACCACATGGAACAATTGGTTCGCCACAATTCGGAAACTCAGTTTAGTGACTAATAAATGCAGTAACCATGCAAATTAATTCATTAAGTGTATTATCCTTTCTCTCGGTTACTATTATTTTTCACATTTTAAAATAAAGAAATAAATCACATTAAATTAGTTCTATTCGCGGATGATTCTAACATTTTTAGTTTAATTTTTTTATTTATTTTAGCTATTACTTTAGAAATGTGTAAAATAGAAAGATGGTTTGATAGAAATAAATTATCATTAAATATATCAGTATTGAACAAAGCAAAACATGTTTTGAACCACAAACCACTCCACATTCTTTATTGTGCGTTGATATTACCATATTTAAATTAGTGTGTGGAGGTTTGGGGTAGTACTTATATAAGTAAAATTTATTTATAGAGCTCTTTAACAAATAAAATCACAAAGTGCTTTACAAAGTGTAACCACAATAATAATACAGTGTACAATCAATACAAATTACAAAAATTAAAATAGCCCCAAATAACCCAGTCAACTAAAAGCTTGTTTAAATAATAATGTCTTGAGATGCCTTTTAAAAGAATCGGCAGTCGGCCACACGGAGGGACAAAGGCAAGGTGTTCCTCAGTCTGGAAGCTACAGCCTCTCTCCGGATTTTATAGCGAGTCTTTGGGACCACAAACAGACTCTGGCCTGAGGATCGAAGTGCACGGCTTGGGAATATGTGCTTAACAAATCAGCAATATACTGTGGGGAGTGACCATGTAAAGCTCTAAACGTTAAAACTAATATTTTAAAATCAATACAAAATTTGATGGGTAGCCAGTGAAGGGAGGACAAAATGGGTGTGATGTGTGACCTCCTGCCAGATCTTGTTAAAAGCCTAGCCGCAGCATTTTGAACCATTTGAAGACGCTTTAAAATAGATTTGTTACAAAAGGTAAACAGAGAGTTAGTAATATAAGCTGTGAAGAAATAAAAGCATGGATAACCATCTCAGAGATCAGAGTCTGCTAGAAATTACCCTCAATTTTGCAAAAGTCTAGAATGGCAGTCCAAAGACATTGACTGGTCAAACTAAACTCCTAGATTTCTGATGCTCGACTGGACAGAGCAGCTCAGAAAACCAAGGTTTTGAAGGATGGATGGTATTTTATTGTCTGGGGTTTCAGTCTTTTCAGAATTTAATTGGAGACAGACAAGCCACGATTTAACAGAAGAATGCATCTCGTGATGCACGGGTCGACTCTAACCCACGGGCCCAACGGGTAACCTGCGGGTCGGGTTGGCGGGTAAAGAAATTGTCACTTTATTTGCAGGGCGGGTCATTAATTTTTTATATCCATGTATGTTGCTTGTAATTTCCAGCCTATATTAAATATTTGGGAATATCTATTTTCATATCTTACAAGGTTATTGGATAAGGTTACAATACGATTGCCGTAGCAACGTAACTTGCATGAGGTTCCCAAGCCTTTGGCGTCACGTGACTCGTCACGGAAGCGCGCGCGCCAAGCAGCTCCCGCCGCCAGCCTCGACAACAACAACAACGGAGAACTGAAAGTGAAGATGGAAGACGAGGTGCGGGAGAAATTGAGGTCAGGAATATACATGATTAAAAGAAAAAAGGTCAGGCTGCTAAATCTAATGTTTGGGAGCGGTTCTCATAAGTACAGTAGTTGCAGGCTAGCAGGAGACAACAGTAGTCTTGGTTACCTGAAGTGCAACTCGTGTGAAAAATATACAAACAGTAGCGCCACAAAATGGGCACTTCCAGCATGTCAAGACATATTTGTGGGGGGTCTAAGAAATAAAAAAAATGGTTTAGCCTATTAGATGAATACAAATGCTGCTTTGTAAATGTTGAAAATGTTTATTAATATGACCTGATTTATGGTTCATATTCATAATCGTCTGTTGTTGCCAGTTTACAAGGCAATGTTTCCAAGCACTTTCAGGCTGGAATAAAGGCTATTTTCATTTACATTACAATGCCTAGTAGCTACTATGTCTATTTAACGGTCGCGGGTGCGGGGCGGGTTGTAAAAATAGAGACAGTGGTGCGGTGTGGGCTGGGGCGGGCCAAATAATTTCATAAAAGCGGGACCCGCGGGTTGGAAAAAAGCCGAACCCGCGCATCACTAATGCGTTCCAATAAATCCGTTAGTTTGTGGAACTCAGACTCATTGAACGGACAATACAACTGTATGTCATCAGCATAACACCCTGTTAAAATGACTTAACATTTTCCCAAAGGCGTAATGTACAATAGAAACAAAAGTGGACCTAGAACAGAGCCCTGTGGGACACCATTCTAGAATGGAGTGGCTTCAGACAGTATACCATTTATATATATACAGATTAAGTTATGTCACTTCCCTTCCCCTTCCCCTCTTCGATTAGGTAGCGGGAAGAGGGAAAACCACTTTAAAACAGACCCAACTACACCAAACTCTTTTTCTAGTCTATTCAACAATATTTTGTGGTCCAGCATCAGTATCTATGTTGCAATGTAGACTATCATAAGTATCTATGTCCCAAAAAAGAGCCATAAGGGTAATTTATATCAGCAGTTACAGAGAACATACAAATTCACTATTTTAAAAATCAAGGACATTAAAATTCACTGACCTGGTTCATGTTCAAACAGCAAAAATAATGTATAAGGTAAAAAACTACTTTATGTGACACTGAAGACTGGAGTAATGATGCTAAGAAATTGAGCTTTGATCACAGGAATAAATTACATTTTACAGTGTATTACAACAGAAAAAAATTAGCTATCATTTTATTAATATTTCACAAAATGACTGTTTCTTACCGAACTCAAACTTTTGAATAGCAGTGCACGTGAAAATACACAATAATCTACTTCGGAAAGTTATGTGGAACTTAATAGAGAACCGTACATGAGTTCGCTGGGGCGTTTCTAAGTTCAGAAAGTGGATTCACACAATATCACGTCAAACAGAGTCGGTTCTGCTTCAACAGCTGTAAAGTGAAAGCACCTTCAAGAGATCGGTCCACGTGGAAACAGATGTGTGTGTCAGTAGCTTGATGTACTTACTTGATGTAGTAGGGCACTTTATTCTGGGACACCGCTCTCTGCCAGGGCGTCTGCACTGAAGCTGCGGACACATAATAAAAGATTAGATGGGGTCTGGTCATGATGGTGTTGGGAAATGAAGCTTTAATTAAGAACATCTCTCACATATCAGTGGACTCTTTTAATTTCTCCCGACACTAAACCCTCGTTCCAGAGGTACACACTCGATGATGTATATCTGCTCTCTCAGCAGAATTTAGTGTACGCAACACTGCTTTTGAAGCTAATGGCATGGGAAACGGGATGATACAACTTCAAAGAACAAACTCTAAAAGTTTGAAGCACGTCAGCATTACCCAATACACTGAACTCTATGAATCGAGCTGCGGAGAAACTCCCAGCGCAGTCATGGGATGGAGAAGGGATGTGAAAGGACAAGATGGGACAGAAAAGGACATGAAGGGTGTTGTAATAAGGTTAAAAAAAATTATTTGCTGCCATTTGCTGCCAACCTTTCAGGAAAAAGAGTTTGATGAGTCCTTGAGATGAGAGAGAGATATAATTTGTTGTTTCATTTAAATGTAACTGGCACAATAAAGCCAATAAAAGGGAACATTAAAAGTGCTACACTAAATCTAGTGTGTGTGTGTGTGTGTGTTCATGACTGCTCTTGACAGTCCACTAAAACAAAATAGTAGACGATTAACCTCTGAATTATTAAACACAAAAGCTTTACCACAGCTTATAGTGTGTGTGTGTGTGTGTGTGTGTGTGTGTGTGTGTGTGTGTGTGTGTGTGTGTGTGTGGACTGTGATGTCTGATTTTCCACAGTATCTGACACTGGCTGTTTAATTTTACATGGCTGCCAGTTATTGTTTGTGCGCGAGTGTAAACTTGTGTCAATTAGAATAAAATAAATTTTAATTAGTTGTGTGCCCTCAATAAGAGTGAAGTAGCAAATGTCTGCAACAACGACACTGATTACATTAACACTGTACACAATCAATTACATTGTACATTTGTATGTACAATGAATATTAAAAAATCAGACAAAAATCTTCCGCAAAAACACAATAATAAAAAAGACACTGGTTGACACTGGTTCGGACCAAGTAACATTGGAGCATTCTTCAACAAGCTGCATGATTTAAATTATCATTTATATCTAAAGGTGTGAAATGCAGTTTTAAAACCTTTATTAAGGGGTTTATCTTCTGAAAAGACCATCAACTAGACCAGCACTAAATAAGCACTAACCACTGTAAGTTCATACTGGTCTTTTTAAAGGGATAGTTATATTTATGTATTAATGCAAGTACCAGTAACTTTTTAGGCAGGGTAGAAAAATAGCAACATAACGTTGACATGATTATGTAAACCTATTCATGTTTTTACTGTTTAAATGTGGGTTGGTGACTCACTGGATAAGAAGTGTTGAGAGGAAGGTCCAAAATCCCTGTGTGCTTCCCGTAAGAGCTTCAACCTGTCCTCTACAGACGCCTGGAGAGAGACAGAGAGAGAAAAAGATAAGCTGGATAAGTATCTCAAACATGCTGAAAAATGCATCCACACACTCACAGCAGGGTAAAAACTCAGCATTTGAAAGAAAGTAAGAAAGAAAGAAACACACAGACTTTCTACAGTCTCGGTAAGTGTTCAAAAATGCATCCTGTGGAAAACAGATATGGACTCATCACAGCTCAAACACAAACACACACCAATTACTCTATTGAGAACAGCATACACACAGACTGGGCTAATTACACACATCACCTTTAGAGAAGGGAGGATTCATTAGAAGGGAAGGTAAAAAGAAAGAAAAATTGAAATACATGGAAGGACACATACAGTGAATGAAAGAAAATAAAATAAAAGAAAAATGCAGAGGACCTGCATAACAGGATGGGAAGGAAGGGGAAGGGAAGGGAAGGGAAGGGAAGGGAAGGGGAAGGAAGGGAAGGGAAGGAAAGGGAAGAGAGGGGAAGGGAAGAGAGAGAGAAGGGGAAGGGAAGGAAAGGGAAGAGAAGGGAAGGGAAGAGGAAGAAGGAAGGGAAGAGGAAGGGAAGAGGAAGGAAGGGAAGAAGAAGATGAAGGAGAGGGGAAGGGAAGGGGAAGAGGAAGGATGGGAAGAGGAAGGGGAAGAAGAAGAGGAAGGGGAAGATGAAGGGGAAGAGGAAAGGGGAAGGGAAGAGGAAGGGAAGAGGAAGGGAAGATGAAGGGGAAGGGAAAAGGATGAGGAAGGGGAAGAGGAAGGGGAAGATGAAGGAGAAAATGACGGAAGGCAAGGGAGGAAGGGAAGAGGAAGGAAGGGAGAGGAAGGAAGGGAAGGAAGGGAAGGGAGGAGAGGAAATGGAGGGGAGGGAAGGGGAAGTGAGGGGAAGGGGAGGAAGGAAAGGGGAAGGGGAGGATAGGACTGGGAAGGGAAGAATTAAAGGATAGGACTGTGTAGAGTACTTGCATGAAGGATGAGAAAGAGGTAAGTAAAAGAAAAGTAAATGAAGAGGAAAAAATAGTAAGCAGGAAAAGGACCTGCATGAAAGGAACAGGACAAGGCAAGAAAGGAAACAAGAAAAGAGTATGCGGATGAAAAGGAAGGAATTAGGATTAGCCAGGAAAGGGAAATTAAAAGGGCGAGTAAAAGACCTGTGAAGGAAAGAGTGTAAGGTGTAGGGAGAGAACCTGCAGTAGTTTCCAGCGCATGTTGAGGTTGTCTGACTGGCGGCTGCTGGTGGAGGACAGCTGGACGTCCAGGGGGTCAGCTGACCTGCCAGATCATTCACAGCTCGAACATCCTGCTTTAGAGGAGCAGTCTCCTCACGAACGCCTGGAACACACACATTACCATAATCACATCGCCAGCTTTATCTCTGCATATCGCACAAACACACATTTAAATAAATCACCAGCCGGAGCCTTTGGAAATGACTCACACCATGTGTGAGCGGTGTAACAGTGTCATTTTATGATTAAACTACAAAAAAATGCTTTAGGCAGGAAAATGATTGATTAGAATAATTGTTAGAGGAACAGTTCACAAAAAGGGAAGTTCTGTCACCATTTACCATACCAGTGTGTTCTTACAAACCCGAACGATTATGTTTCTTTCCTGGAATATGTTAAGATGTGAGATGTTAAACTGGATGTTCACATGGCTTTTTCCACACAAAGGAAGTGAAAAAGACTACAGGCCGTCAAGCTCTAGAAAGGAGCCTGACAACCTCCAGTTCATGGTATTGTTAGTGTAGAGAAGCATCCAGATAAACATCATCAGTTATGCTCCAGAGAAGAAAGAGAAGACATACGGGTTTGGAATGAAATGAGACTGATGATAGAATTGTACCAATTATTCTCTTTAATACGTCATGATGACTTGGCTGAACTTTTTCTGATATTATCCCTAGCGAATGAAGGTGCTCGGCCTGGACTCATCGTCCACTGGTTCCAGGCCACAGTCGGAATAAGCACAGAAATGAGCTCACCGTTGTCCTTTCGATGTGATCCTGTAGGGAATCTTATGAGAAGGTCTCCCACAGGTTGCCATCCTGCTTTGAGCTCCTCAGCTTTGGCTGAGACGCAGGTCCAGTTGGTCCATGGAGATCTGGAGGTCCTGGAGTTTATCTAGTGCTCTCTCCACCTGCTCTTGCCAGGTGCCCGCGTGTGCCCATCAGCCTGTCCCAGGCGCTCACCCACCTCTGCGGTCTGCTTACGGATGGCCTTCGCCACCTGCTGGGCCTTCTCCTCCGGGGTTCGGCTCTGAGGAAAACCAAAGACACAAACTCTCATTCAAGTTACAGTCTTCACTTTCAGTTGACCTCATTTTAGACAGAGTTCTCTGAAAGGATCTAAAAGGGTACATTAGGTTTATACAGTGCAAACAATGAAGCGCTAAAGACATACAGATGCTGTGTCTCAAACTCTTCTAAACTACAGAGGAGCCTAAAGGCCCGTTCACAAAAAGATGACTATATATCAATGATTTTATTAAAGTGCCCCATTATGCTTTTTTAGAATATTACCTTTCATGCAGTGTGAAATACAGCTAAACGGTCTGCAAAGTTGTAAAGTCAAATGTGCATGATAAATAAATGTTATTGTCTTCCAAAAGGAAGAACACGACTTCAGGCCTATACGAGTCATCAGGAATTCCAGTCTCACTTCTGTGAACTGTGAGCAATGCGGCAACACATTAGCATAATGGTTTTCATTGGCTGCCCACAAACAACGTCTATTTTGACCCGCCCTCAAACACTGCAGCTGGTTTGTGTTGGGTACATGTCGCAAATTAGTGCTAAATTCAGTGATATTATTGCAGATTGTATCTGTTGTTCTTCTACTTTGAGTAAAGATAATAGATGGAGCAAGTCATTCATTCAGTTATATCAGTCATTCAGTGTTAGTGCTGGCAAACATGAGGTAAGCAATAAGGTACAAGAGGCTGTGCTTGTTAGGCTCAACGCAAGAGCGGAGAGCGGAGTAACACCTTCTGCCGTTACTTATTCACGATACAGCACTTGCATTGAGTAACTTGTTGCTTTTATAAAATGGTTACCAAACAATAAAAATATTAAAGTAAAAAAAATTTATTAGTGCAACTTTCATGAAAGTAAAATCATTAAAAGCCTTCCTTCCACTAAAAAAAATAGTCCCTGACCGTGACCAGCAACAACGCTCGAATGTGTAACATACATGAAATATAATAAAAGCTCAAATAAACACAACATAGGAACTGCATTGTTACGCAGGGATACATAGAGCCGTTGGGTGAAGCGGTCATAGCCGTGTTTTATCATGAATAAAGCACAGCTATTGACCAATCAGAATCAAGGATTGGAAGTAACCGTTTTATAAGCACTGTTATAGATACAGTTCCCGCATGTACACCACAATACATTCCGAAATACACACATTGGTTTGCTGATGGACTTACACTTATTAATGCTAGGGGTGTAAGAAAAAAATCGATACACTTGAGTATCGCGATATTTTATTTTGCAATACTGTATCGATTTTCAGAAACGCAATATAGATTTTTTTTTTGGGCTGTTCATAGACGCACCACTGAGCCTAACGTTTTGCTAGAAACAACATAGATATGGCAAGTATGGAGTAAAGAGAGCACTACCGATATCGACAGGGACAATGCAGTTTGTGAACTGTGTCTTTACAAGTTCGGCGCGGGAGCAGCGTGTATTTTGTTCAGCGTGCATCAATGAGTGCGTTCATTCACACTGCGAGCAGTAGCGTCGCGTGAGCAGCAGTGAAACGGGGGTTTCAGCGGAGAGTCTAAAGGGTGTCGCACACCAGACGAGAAGCTCAGCGCCACATCTTTTAAATTCAAACACATTATTCTCGCCATTCAGCGTCTGTCCGCGGCGCCCAGCAACGGCTCAGGACCGTGTTCAAAATCCTGCTGTGCCACAGAGCGCCATTTACATAGTTTTATATAAAATTGAAGCGTTGCTAATGTATCCTGACATGGCCCTATGCTGCAATATACATTTAGTTTTGCATTCATTTACAGAAATCAGCTGCTTGAATGACAATCACTGATGTTATTGGATTTTTCAGGTGAGATTCTCAATTCATTCAGTGAACGGATGCTCTGAGGTAAAGTTTTCAGACTGCAGACTCAGCAACGATTGTATTTAATTGTATAGTACAATCATAACATTGAACAGACATTATCTTCATTTCATGTCATTAAACATAACAATATTGCTGGCCATACACTGATGAGAAAGTGCGCGTCTGGTGTACAATACAGAGTTTTCCTAGACGTGGCGCCGGTGCTGCCCTGCGCTTCTCGTCCGATGTGCGACCCCTAAGTAAGTCTATCAAGTTTAAACACATTTAACCAAAGTTTTTGTAATGAACTTGTGAACCACAATCCCAAACTGGTAGTTTGATTTTCTGAGTACTGAATTGTTTACCTAAAGTAAACTTGTTTGACTTTAATTCACATCATGTCTTTTTTATTTTTTTTTAAAAATATTACTTTTTCTAAAATTATAGTCCTACTTAAAAAAATAATCCCAATATATCGCCTTATGGACAGTATCGAAATATATTGCAATATACTGAATTCGTGACCTATGTATCGCAGATACGTATCGTATCGCCAGAATTCTTGCCAATACACAGCACTAATTAATGCTGACGAGTGAGGAATTACATTTACAGCATCTCACAATGTACCTCAAACTGAGTAGTGAATCACTGAGACATATCTTGCTCAAGTCATCCAATCACAGACTGGGCCATCTGACCAATCAGAGCAGAGTAGACCTATCACAAAAGACTGAGCCATCTGACCAATCAGAGCAGAGTAGACCAATCACAACAGACTGGGCCATCTGACCAATCAGAGCAGAGTAGACCAATCACAGCAGACTGGATCATCTGACCAATCAGAGCAGAGTAGACCAATCACAACAGACTGGATCATCTGACCAATCAGAGCAGAGTAGACCAATCACAACAGACTGGGCCATCTGACCAGTCAGAGCAGAGTAGACCAATCACAACAGACTGGGCCATCTGACCAATCAGAGCAGAGTAGACCAATCACAACAGACTGGGCCATCGGACCAATCAGAGCAGAGTAGACCAATCACAACAGACTGGGCCACCTGACCAATCAGAGCAGAGTAGACCAATCACAACAGACTGGATCATCTGACCAATCAGAGCAGAGTAGACCAATCACAACAGACTGGGCCATCTGACCAATCAGAGCAGAGTAGACCAATCACAACAGACTGGAGCCATCTGACCAATCAGAGCAGGGTAGACCAATCACAACAGACTGGGCCATCTGACCAATCAGAGCAGAGTAGACCAAATCACAACAGACTGGGCCATCTGACCAATCAGAGCAGAGTAGACCAATCACAACAGACTGGGCCACCTGACCAATCAGAGCAGAGTAGACCAATCACAACAGACTGGGCCACCTGACCAATCAGAGCAGAGTAGACCAATCACAACAGACTGGGCAGTCTAGCCAATCAGGAAATAAAAATTAGGAACCTTTTAAAATAGCATAATAGAGGCACTTTAACATCCACATCAATGGACGATAAGGTTCTGGTTTCTGTTCTGTAACAAGACTTCACTATTCTCATTGAATTGGAGCAATTAATAAAACATTTCATTGTAGTAATCGGCCGTACAAACATGGACACTCAGATCTGCAAAATAATCAGAGATCCAAGATCACCTGCACTAGTTAGTCTTGAACCGATTGAATACTAACTCAAGAGTGGTGTGGTCACAGTGAGAAAGCAATCTGAACCATCACAATTTATAATGGAAGATGCATTACGTAAAAAGCAGCGGTGTCTGATTCTGTGGGTGAGCACACTAGTAATCAATTCATCACATTAATTATTGAAAACCAAAGCGGCTCCTTCTTCATCTAGAAATGTGTGATTGCTCTTATCAGAAACAGGTGCTCTCCTGATGGAGGAATAATTCCTGTTTCAAGCTGATAAATTACATGTAGAGCGGGAATCGGATTATATGCATATATATATGTGTATATATATATATATATATATATATATATAAAACGTGTGTGTGTAACAAAAGCTAGTCTGCATCTTCAATCCCACTATATAAACAGTTGCACCAATGAGAAGACGGTTTTACTCGCATGACTTGCATGAGCACATTTCAGCACGCATGGAAATATTGCAAATAAGCAAATCGAACCAAGTAGAAAAAGTAACATTGTGAGAATTTAAGTCGCTCGGTTACACTGTATATCGATAGTCACTTTAGACGTTCTACTAACTAAGTCATAACAAAAGTGATCAATAATTTACCTTATATCTTGGAAATAAAACACTATGTGAACAAGTGTGTTCCAGGGAAAATAATGATTTGGTGTTGATTGAAATTTGGATGTTTTAAAACACAATCGATTCATCATGTTTGACTGTCAGGAAAGCAATTGCAAGTCTCTGCAGAAATGCAATATGGAAACTGTACATAGGAACATTTATCTCTAGCAACACTATGTCTCAGCGGTATAAAGACAGATGAGAACAACATGTGTCACAAAACCTCAGTTTTCACAGTCCACACAACAAAGAAAAAACAACTTTTCAAATTCATCCACTTGGGAAAGCTTTTAAAAAAGCGCCGCCTTAGTTGTCAAAAACACTCAATGTGGAGGAAGGCCAAAACGGACAGAAAGAGATGCGTTTCAAAGGAATGGACAAGGCGGTATAATTTGCCATATACTGTCTGGAACGTCTCTGTGTTTGGGATTTGCATCAAAAATGCCGCCAACAGGAAGCTTACAGTAATATAAACACGGTTTGAGCACCTCACATTTATCGATATGAAAACAATTTGACTTTTCCACATTGCTTAGAGGGGGGTCACTTAAGAGTGTTTACAAACGAGTCACTCAGCTAATGGGCTAAAGAGCTAAAGCGAGAGGAGGTTTGCAGACGACAGGAGCAGATGTTTAGAGAGAGCCGAGGGCATGTCCACGGGCAGGTCTACAGCATTAACATCTGCTCTTTCATTCAGCTTCAGGCTCTTCTGAGGACATGAGGAGAAGACACTTCAGCACAAACGGCAGGGCTGATTTCTCCTTTCCACAAATGCTCACCTCTATCTTTCATCTTTATATTTCTGCTTCAGCCAAGCGGGAACCAATTTACAATTCAAATGCGTTCAAGCGTTTCTGGAAAGGTTTGAAATTCAATTAAGATCCAGGGGTTGAATGGAAATGAAAGTGACGGTTTCGCAGCAGCTTGTTTATGCTCATTTGATGAAGAACTGGGGAACAGATTGCTTTACATTGGAAAACATACAGTTTGATTTGGAAAACATGGGTATGCGTGAACATTAGTTGTGTATGATTTTATCTCTGTAAGCTGCTCTTGCTGTGTGTCTGTTCAGAGAGCTGAGCGCTACACTTTGATCGCAGGGATAAAGAAAGATGGAGATTGCTCAGGACTCGGCATGGGAGATCGCTCGAGGTGTTCGGAGGGAGATCAGAAAACACTGCCCTTCTCAGCCCGGCTGACATCTGGAGGAACTGGGCAAATGAGTGGGAGAAATATTAAAGGGATAGTTCACTTTGAAATTAATTTTTGGTATGTTTTAGCTTACGTCAAGGACATCCAGGATGTAGGTGGTCACCACCTCAAAGAGCATGCACATCGAAGTCCAAATTAAACACGATTTAATGACTCATAAATGTAAGAACACATTGATGGCCTAAGAACGAAACGAGCGGTTTGTGTGAGAAAACCAACAGTATTTGTATAGTTTTTACTTCTTGTAATCACAGTCATGTCCAAGTGATCTGAGGCGCGGGTGCTTCGTCTGCGCATGCCAGTGATGGAGTACTCGAGTCCTGGACTTTGGACTCTCAGTCCTTATTCTCTGGACTCGTGACTCGAACTTGGACTCGTGGATTGATGACTCGTACTTGGACTCGGACTCGGCATTACAAACCAAATCATTCCAGTTGGACCATTTTTCTGCCGCCCAAAATCTTAACTGGCGCAACCACCTAACGTTGTGCAACATCAAAAGGCAAACGTAATGACAGCGGAACGAAACTCATTTTGTGCTTCACCGACCTTTTTCAGTTTGGACCATCAACAACAGTGCAGCGCGAGCCGATCTTGATCAAGCGACACTATACAGCGCTGAGAGAGATCCAATAAACAAACAAAGCATTCGAATTCGCCACTGAATATAACATTGTTGCGAGATCTAGTGAGAAGCACTAACATTTCTCCGTTATCAGAACAGCGCTGACGTGGTGTGAATGAATTATCTAGTTATAGGTTTTATGTCCACAGATCAGTAACATTCACTGTGGATTTAATGTAGTAACACGAACTTGTAACCATGGAAGTTTGGCAAAAAGTAGCACTTTTTTCCAGCACTTCAAAACTCAAATAGTATTATATTTAAAAGATATTTTTAATGTGATGACCAAAACATTGTTTGTTCATCCTTCAAAGATTACCCCCATTTATAAAACTAAAAGTTTCAAGATGTAGGAAAACTCACACTTATTTAAAAATAATTTTTATTTTAATTAATAGGAAATTTCTCTGGCATTTCTTTCTTTTGCTGTATCAAAACACCCTACTAAATAGTGAAGGGGTGGTCAAAATCCCTTGCCTCTTCAGCATATATATATATATCATATATCCTTTTGAAGGATTATGTATTTATTATATAAAATCATTAATTAATTATTCATTGTTACTTAATAATTTATTGACATATATATTTATTCTTTGTGCTTTTGCTTGTGAAATCATATTCTTAAATGAATGCTGATATAAGTAACCAGCTTCTTTTAGGTGCACAAGGCCATTTGTCTATTTCTCTGGTATCAGGAGAAAGGTTAATGGATCCTAAAGGCGTCGTGAACACATATGTCCAGCACATATGATCCTTCTCTTTACAGATGGTCAAGCTATATTGAACATTGCTATATTGAACTTTAATTGTTGTATTAAAATGTTTTCTTTCTATTATATTTGCTTTCTGAGGAGCAAATGTTATCTGTTTTTCTCCCAAACGAGTGAATGTTTTACCATTATGTTTTGGTACACTTAACTGATAATAAGCAGCTCAGACTCTCTTCAGCCTTGATAGGAGCTCTTATTTGCTAGTGTCCTATGTGAATGCGGTAACAGTGAAAATAATAGGGAAATAGGGATTTTGGTTTAGGTCTGAGACTTTGAGTGTTAAAACATAAAGGGGTCATTGAAGCCAAGTTTAAGGCATCATTTCTTTGTTAAAGTCTTACTCCAGTTAGACTAAAGTTTAGTGTTAGTCTTCTTAGATGCAGGTTAAGGAACCACTGCCATTATTGGAGATTGAATGAGTTGTTGTTCTGGACATACTGGCGCCCAGCAACTCAAATCTGTGACCTGGAAGGTCATGATGTGCCTCTGAATGTCAGATGCGTCATCGATGGAGATATGCTTTGTCTATCTGTATATGTGTGGAAAATTACTGTTTTTATCTATTTCTTAGCCAATGAGAATCATTCAACGTGTAAGCAATGACGTAGCTTAGACCTTGGAAATGGTATAACTGCTGTGATCTTTGTAACTGTAAGCGGGCGGCCTACGAACTCCTGTGTGAGTCTTGAAGCTGACTTCTGCTGATGAAACTGCAAACTATGTTCAGTAAACTTTTCTTTAATTTTTTATAATTCTGACTCCGGGTCTTCATTCTTCATATCTGGTTCTGGGTCCTTTAACTGTTAACCCCTAACACTAGGTTATACAAATTTGATGTTACACTTTTCCTGTTTTGGGGTCCATGCAACATGAAAATGCAGCATGATTAAAGATGCAATTTGTAAATTTTCTACGCTAGGGGTCTCTAAATCACAACAATAGAAAGTAAATGCATGCTTTTGATGGCATTGTAAAGTGTGTTGCAAAGTGTATCAAATCAGTAAATAAACTCCCTTTGCAATCGTGACAGTGGTGTCATTTTTGTTCAATGTAGAACCTCTTTTATAAATTTTATCAGCTCTTTAAAGGTGCCAGAGTGGACACATGTAGGCACTGGGGGCTCAGGAACTCAACTCGAGACTCTAACACGAAACTTTGAGACTTGACTCGGACTTGAACTCAGGTAATGGTGACTCGACTCGGACTCGAACACGGGACTTAAGACTTGACTCGGACTTGAACTCAGGTAATGGTGACTCGAACTCGGACTCGCACACGGGACTCAAGACTTGACTCGGACTTGAACTCAGGTAATGGTGACTCGACTCGGACTCGCACACGGGACTCGAGACTTGACTCGGACTTGAACTCAGGTAATGGTGACTCGACTCGACTCGCACACGGGACTCGAGACTTGACTCGGACTTGAACTCAGGTAATGGTGGCTCGACTCGGACTCGCACACGGGACTCGAGACTTGACTCGGACTTGAACTCAGGTAATGGTGACTCGACTCGGACTCGCACACGGGACTCGAGACTTGACTCGGACTTGAACTCAGGTAATGGTGGCTCGACTCGGACTCGCACACGGGACTCGAGACTTGACTCGGACTTGAACTCAGGTAATGGTGACTCGAACTCGGACTCGCAACACGGGACTCGAGACTTGACTCGGACTTGAACTCAGGTAATGGTGACTTCGACTTCGAACTTGAACACGGAACTCGAGACTTGACTCGGACTTGAAACTCGGGTAATGGTGACTCGAACTCGGACTTCGAACACCGGAACTTGAGACTTGACTTGGACTTGAACTCAGGTAATGGTGACTTCGACTCGGACTCGCACACGGGACTTGAGACTTGACTTGGACTTGAACTCAGGTAATGGTGACTCGACTCGGACTCGCACACGGGACTCGAGACTTGACTCGGACTTGAACTCAGGTAATGGTGACTCGACTCGGACTCGCACACGGGACTCGAGACTTGACTCGGACTTGAACTCAGGTAATGGTGACTCGACTCGGACTCGCACACGGGACTCGAGACTTGACTCGGACTTGAACTCAGGTAATGGTGACTCGACTCGGACTCGAACACGGGACTCGAGACTTGACTCGGACTTGAACTCAGGTAATGGTGACTCGACTCTGACTCGAACACGGAACTAGAGACTTGACTCGGACTTGAAATTAGGTAATGGTGACTCGACTCGGACTCGAACATCGGGACTTGAGACTTGACTCGGACTTGAACTCAGGTAATGGTGACTCGAACTCGGACTTGAACTCAGGTAATGGTGACTCGACTCGGACTTGAACTCAGGTAATGGTGACTCGACTCGGACTCGCACACGGGACTCGAGACTTGACTCGGACTTGAACTCAGGTAATGGTGACTCGACTCGGACTCGAACACCGGACTCGAGACTTGACTCGGACTTAAACTCGGGTAATGGTGACTCGAACCTAGAACACGGAACTCGAGACTTGACTCGGACTTGAACTCGGGTAATGGTGACTCGAACCTCGAACACGGACTACGAGACTTGACTCGGACTTAAACTCAGGTAATGGTGACTCAACTTGGACTCGAGACTATTAAAAATGTATTTCAAAGTCAACTATCCCTTTAAATAAGCGGCACACTGAATCTTCAGACCGTCAAAATGACTTCCATAAACATCAAACCTTCACTTCCAGTTCCAGTCAAACACACACACACAACTGCCAATACATACACGACACGCTGCTGTACAATATAGCTCAGGTGAATTAGCCGTAGCAGATCTATACAGGTGGAGCTGGGGAAGCTGGAGGGTTCTGAAGCAAATGCTGACCAAGTATATAAAGGTTGACCAGCAATCACATCGGCTACTGAAACAGCAGGAACCAATCAGCTGTGCCCTACAGAGAATGATGTGATCATGGGCAGATTGAGTCATCTAGACTTTCATGACAGCACTTTGTATTTTCTGCTTTGTAACACATTCTCATCCTTTGGTGTCTCATAGGTGATGCCATATGACATTTCGTCAAAATACTACGCACATGGCACCCTTTCAGCAGCCGATAGGAGCTGAAAACAAGGCTTTCGTTATCAATAGTTGGCTTGGTGTGACTTTGACTTTAAGATGCCCTTCATGTCTGTAGTACACACATTTGAGGGACGAGTTACGCAGCGAAGTTTAAAATGTAGACTGAAGTGAAAGTGACATATAAAGGCCAATTCTGGTAACCCAAACTTGGAATTTGTCCTCTGCATTTATCCCATCCAACCCATACACACTGTGATACACACCCGGAGCAGTGGGCAGCCATTACGAGTGATTGGAAGCCTTGCTCAAGTGAACCTCAGTCATTTATTGGAATCCACTGGTTACCAGTCAGACTTGCTAACCGTCAGCCCACGACAGCCCTCATGGTTTGTTCAAATCCCTAACTCTCAGAATGTGCAGCAGTAATAGTTCTTGCTTGACTTCGCAGAAACGTTCTGCTCTGGATGACTTTGGCGTTTTCTGAAGGACGAGAAACATTGAGCTTCAGGAAAGTTGAGAAGTGGAGAGAGCCTGCAGTCTCTGATCTGCCAATTAACCCGCATTCACACACACTCCTAAACGCTTGCTGGAATCCATGCGCATGCGTACGTGCTCACACACTCCTCTCTATCTGATGCTTGTCCTAAATTAGCTTTTCAAGCGGGTCCCAGAGGAAGTGTCCAGAGAGCTGGGAACTTCCCAGACATCAGATAGCGCAGTTAAGAGCGTGTTGACAGGAGGTGTCCGACTTATCACAGAGTCACTTACATCAAACAGCATCCCTTCAGAGAGTGTCCGAATAAACTCCGCTGTGCGTGTGTGTGTGTGTGATGTTCTCATACTGGTTAAAGTTTCTCAAGTCCTTCCTTTTAAGAGCAATCATTTATTGTAAAAGTTACTCTCTCCTTGCCTCATAGGATCAAAACTCACTTTATTCATGGTATAAATCAAAGACGTGTGCATTTCAATCACTGCACATGTGGGAGGATGGCAGGACAAAATAAATCATGGGTTCTCACCAGTTTTGGGTTGCAGGTTCTTGCGTGGCTCTTCGGGTCCTTCGATTGGCTGATCGGCCAGAAACATGTGTGCCTGATCCAATGAGCTGAGTACTAAATGCTCACGCTCCATAAGCTCCGCCCTCAGAGCCTGAAAACACAAACCAGAAACACACCATTATAATACGGTCATTAATGGAGCTTAAAACAGTGCAAAACAGCAGGACAGGAATAATAAAAACCTCTAGTGGGAAAAACAATAAGTGTTGGGAAAACATTGGACCAATCATCAAAGAGATAGAAAGACAGATGGATGAACTACATAGAGAATCAGATCAGTAAAATAGAGAAACAGCATGAAGAAACTGATCCCACAACAAACCACATCTCAACTACAGATCAATCAAAGCTCCCTGAAACTATTGAGGAGGACGTTCTCAGACGGACAGAACAGACAGAAGGTGAAGGGGTGTGTATTGTGTCAATATAGATTGCATCAAAGCAGCTTCACAGTTTTAATAAAAAAAAAAATAAAAATAAAACAACAACATAATGTTCGTTTCTTAGTGGAAACATCCACGTTTGATAGAGCTGATCAATGGTATGTATGATTGGTTAAATGATTGTGTGTGTGTGTGTTTGTGTGTGTGTAAAAACACTGTGGTATCAAATGTTCTGATTTGTAACACTGTTTATTTAAATTTAATGGTGCATTGTGCAAGTCTCTGAGTTTTTGCAGAACTATGCCCCCTCTGGAGACAAGTGGAACTGCAGCCAGAAGTGTGCCACACTCATGGACCACACACACACACACACGCTCGCACGAGCTGTTCATAGCCAAAGGAGTATCAGCCGCACACATCTCTTGTTACAGTCATAATGTCTTCAGAGGTAATAAAGCTATAAATCTGCAGTTCATTTAAATATATGAAAGGAAAAACATTTGTGTAAATTACACACTTGTGTGTGTGAGGAGAAAATTTTGTTTCCATCTATCTTCATGTTGAACTGTTTTATGTGCTTACTGTATCCACTTATGATTGTATTATTATAGAAACATGTTCATGAACAATATAAGTTATTACTTTGTATAGGACCCGTTTGAGGCCTAAGCAGCAGACCGAAGATCTCTCCATTTGTTGAAGCTTCCTGATGTTGACTCTCGTCTTATTCCGACGCCTGGCACTAGACACAAGTTGTATTTTCGTTGTCTGACGTGGAGTTTGCGTTGGGTTTTGGAATGAACTACAAGCCGGTCTCTTCTGAATCCATCTTCTACTTTTGTCGAAAGTTGACTAAAGTTTTGTCGCTCGAGTTGTCTTCGCTGTATACAGAGAATGGCGGCGAATACAACACAAACCCGCCAGACATCACCAGGTGAGCGTGAACACGCATGACGTCACACCCAGTCTCAAATCCATCCCGAATCCCTCTTATTTATTTGACTGTACAGGATTATAGAGGCAATCACAGTGATTCCTCATTCAGCCCATTAGGCGATTGTTTAAGCATGTATGGGTTAGAAATATATATAGATATTTTTAACATGAAATGTTGCATAATGCACCTTTAAGTTATATTATAATATTTTTTTATTCTGATGTTTTTATTATTATTCTATGTATTCTGAGCATTTTGTAAGAATCATTCTAAGTATTCTGACAATATTGTATTATTTACAGACATAACAATAAAGCAATTTAGAATTTGATAGTAGACAGATTAATACATATATACAGACAGACAGAGAACTAGAACGACAGATACGAACAGTAGATAGATAAAAGAGACAGATATATTAATGATCAGTGAAGTGAAAGATCATGCCAGACTACGTTTGGTTTCCTCTTCATGAACTCCATTCATCCCTCTATATCATGTCTGTATTCTCTCATTATTTGACGTTATATCATTTCTCATGCAAGCAAGCGTTCCATCCAAAGAGACAGAGGGAAAGAAAAAGTGTGTGTTAGTGTGTGAGATCAGTGAAGGCAAGATGAAAAAACAAAGAGATCAAGAAAAGGTGAGAACGAGGGCAGAGAAATATTGATAGGGTGCACGTATAAAACGGGCACTGAAGTGCAATCGCAAGCACAATCTCGGAGGTCAAATTCGGCATTTCGGCAAATTAGCCAAACTAATAGCCCTTCCCGAACTCAGACACAACTAACTCCTGCCTTTGGGCAGCTTCTGTACACACACACACACACACACACACACACACACACACACACACACACACACACACACACGCACACACTACACACACACACACACACACACACACGCACACACACACACACAGACTAAATGAATAGCCAAATCTCAGTGGAGAGGGGAACTTGATTCGTCTGATAGCTGGGCCCCTGAAGGCTCGACTGGAGAGCAGGGTCACGGCACCACGGCACACTTCTGAAACGGTCGTTAAACAGAGCCGGAGGAAGTGATAAGCCTTTTAATTACATCCTGCTCCAGTAGAACCGAGTGTACGCAGTTAGAGGCCCGAATGAGGAGAGAGAGGAGGAGGAGTGGACCATTAAACAGCATTACTGAGACGATCAGGCCCATATTAAAGAACAATAAAGATTAGAGTAAGATGGACAAAGAGGCTCATATGAGGTCGAAGAAGAACATGTGCAGCTTGATAACTGGATAAACTGTGTTTCCCTATTAGTCAACACACTACTTAGATAAGGGAGTAAACTTACTGAATATCACCTATATATTTTTCTTAGTGTTTCAGCATTAAAGGGTGATGAACTGAGAAATCACATTTTCCTTGAGCTTTTGACATCTAAGAGGTCATCATATTATAAGAATATACTGTAAGTTTCAGAACTGAAAACGTCCTTGTTAGTCCAATAAAAGCTTTTATTGACACCAGCCTCAGCAAACAACTTGTTTTTCAAAGTGGGGAACTATGGCTACGTTCACACTGCAGGGCTTAATGCTCAATTCCGATTTTTTGAAAAAAAATAGTTTTTTTGCAAGGCCGTTCATATTTCCAATTAAATGCGACCTTCTGTGATCTCCTGTACTCAACGGTCAACGACGTCACTTGTTGTTTGCGGAAGTAGCATAACAGTGCAGAAGCACGTTGGAGTTGGCATGTATCGGCAGGGCCAGAATAGAGTTCAGAGGCCCCTGGGCACAATGTCTTGAAGGCCCCCTCTTAAGCAGGCCAAATATATATTTTGTCCAAGGACATTTTAATATGGCATTTACAGTTTTACTGACTTAAAATTAACTTTGTTGAACTATGCTGGGGTAAAGTTCATAAATGGTTGTTCTTTCCTATAGGAAATTGTAAAACTATATTAGGTGGACCCTTAATATAGCATAGTTTTACTGATTCACTGTTCCTCTAGGGGGTTCGGGTGCATGCTCCCACGCAAGAAAATTTTGTACATTAAGGTTAAATGCATCAATCTTGTGCTCTTTGAGAGATAAAAATTAAAAGCTTCAACCCATGAACTGCTCGTTGAACAAAGAAGAAGCATTGATTTGTACCAGTACAATAAACAGGGCTCAAACATCTTTTTAGTTGAGTCTCAGTCTACATTACATTATCAATGGAGTTTTAGGATCCCAAACAATTATTATAATAATGTAATAATGATTTATATAATTATTCATATGACGTTAAATCCATATAGCCTATAAATGTAGCCTACTATATAAATTAATATTTCTTAAGTATATTTTAGTCTACACTACACTATAATATAGGAAAATTAAAATACATTTGTCCTTATTTCTTCACTTGCAAGAAATAAACCCTTGAGCTATTATTTAGGAGAAAACACCAGATGACCCTCCTGATCGCGTGAGCTAAGTGCACACTTTTCTTTAAATCACCCAGCACTGATGCCTATTCTTAAAGTCTTGTGCTGTTTTATAAACGCAAAAAGCCATGGTTTCGAATTTTAGTTCGTTGGCAAAATTACACGCTAGAGACCTATGTTAGGTTACACATTTTACATCTCATGTGTGTTGGGAAAAGGGAGAAGAGACTTCGTCGAAAGGCGGATTCGAACTCGTGTCTGGGCGCAGCACATCAAAAGCTGAATCACGCGCTCAACGTGTTACGACTACGCCACTTTAGCTGTGACGTGATTGGCGTCTTTTTCCTAAAAGACAGGCACTTAGTGCAAGCATACGCTCCGTTTTATCGAACCGTCCCTCGCGGCCTCGAAACACTACCGGCCCACCGGGAAATTCCCGACTCTCCCGATTGCCACTCCGCCGCTGGTGCCCAGGGCCCCTTAGATGTTGTGGGCCCCTGGGTAAGTGCCCAGTTGCCCTAATGGTTAATCCGGCCCTGTGTATCGGCGAGCTACAGGTGCGTGCAATGACGTGCGTGTCGGATATATGTGACCTGGCCGTTCAGATTGAAGTCGCATTTCAACATATCGGATTTGGACCACATACCCAAGTGGCCTGGGTCGCATTTGAAAAGATCGGATCTGTGTCGTTCAGACTGTCATGAAAAGGTCGCATAGGGGCAAAAAAAAATCGGAATTAGGTCGTTTTAGCCTGCAGTGTGAACGTAGCCTAAGACGACAAAGAGGATAAAACCCCATCCCCACAGAAGATCAACTCCTACTTCAACACGTCCGGTTTAGCCCCGCCCACCGATTCACGCATTACACGCATAGCTAAATAACATAGATGCCTACCTCGAGATGACAAACCGGATCTGAGCGATACAGAATATTGTGCAGCGCCTGGTTGTGGAAGAAGACAGTCGCTGCATAAGCTTCCTCTGGATTCCAATAGGACTGCATGGATAAACTTTATTTTTAATGACGTTCCAGCTGATGAGGTAAAACATTGTCGTCTGTTCGCTTCATTTCACTGAGGATTGTTTTGTAAACAAGACTGGATTTGCAGATCGATTAAGAGTAAAGAACGGTGCTGTGTCGTCTATATTGGATCTGACAGGAAATGGTGCAACACACGGACTCTGGGTTCGAACATGTATGGGCGAATCATTCCGGTCGCCATTTTACAACATTGGACGTTTTCAAAACAATTTCCCCCAAGTGCACTGACGGGTGAGTCGAAACTCATTATAATATGCAAAACTGTTATCGACAGCAGTGGGCGTTTATTTCCAAGTCTTCAGTGCGAGACGCCCATAAAAACCCAGCGTTTTTCAGCTAGGCTCAAAACTAGGGTAGAAAATAGCCTATAACTTATTCATTTTGATGTTTTTGAATGCAAAAACCAAGCGAACGTCATAAGTTGACCTCAGACAACAATATAATACAATTTAAAAATCAGTTCATGACCCTTTAAACACTTTACGTTGACACTTAAAGCCGAAACATGTTTTAGTAAACAACCTTCCAACATCTACACACACACGAAAACAGCTCTCTCATATCCTCTTTCACTAAGATGAGGAGTTTCCACCTTTAAAGCCTAAAAAGCATCACTAGCATCAGCGCTCTTCCTGAGCACTTAACACACTTCTGACGGACACAAACAGCCAAACGCAAAAAGCGCACTCCTAAAATTCACAGTCCTAAATGGCACATAATGAGTAACCTCAGTGGCGAGAGTGAAGGACCATTCAAAACCATCACATGACAGACTACTCGACACATCCTGAACGCCTCTAAAACACTCCCAAACAAGCACTCTAACGGCTGGGACGATGAATGCGGAGAGAGCGAGAGACGGTTGTAGCAGCGTCTTGCCCTTGACTGAAGCTCAGGGCTAAGATGCTGGAATTACGCCAAAGTGCCATTTATCGCTATAGCAACAAACAGCGTCATAGCGACAATAATTACCTCAGCGCTGCTCTCACCAATTTAGCATAATGTCACCCTCAGTGTTTAACTGAACTATCTGTGCATGTTATTGAATCATCTGAGGCATGCTGTCGATTAGTGAAGAAAATGATTTCGCTCGTTTCGAAACAAACAGAAACCGCGTCTCTACTAAAGCACACACAGTTGGGGGTTTAAAGCATTTATATTGAGTCATCTGAACACAAAAGTTTCAGAAATACATTTCCAGGCTTTCAAGACCTCATGAGAAGTTCATACACAAGCTTTAAAAGTGTTGTGATGTTTTTAAATGCTCTTGTTCAATTTTATTCTACTTTCTTGTACAAAGACAGGAAGCTTTTAACACCATGGCAAAGAAACTTAAAATGCATTGGGTGTACTTATAAAAGTCAAGCCATAATTCGAAATAGTTGGACATTTGGAAAACTTCTTTCAGGAGAAGCACACAGAGGGCAAAGGGTTTTAGCACAAATCACATCAGGAAAGACAGAAGCATTTACAATGACGGAGAACGACTTTCCAATCCATTTAACAATGTGTACATTGAAATCAATACTCGACACTGATTCATAACTAATGTCCAACAGAGTTGACCAAAGACTGGCATTATTTCAGATGGGTAAACACCTCTCATCAGGCTGAGAGCAAAATGTACAGGTTTGTTTTAGCTTTTAGTGTGCATATGTTAGCCTGAAGGTTGTGAATAAGCTGCTGTGTCCCGAAAAATGACAAAATTAGCATTTATGAGACATAAGCATTCAAAACTCACAGTCTCTCACTTCTCAATTACGGATGTTTATGACATCACCGCGTGGACTTCCCGTCACATCTTCTGTCCAATCAAATGCTCTCTAGAATATAAAGCTCCGCCCCTATGCTATAAACGTCACAAAGCAATATGTGTGTGTTCGGTTGCTCAAACGCTTACGTTTTTCGCTTTCCAACTGTGTTGGTTAAGAATGAAATGGCTAGAATTGATTAACCCTCTACTATTGAATCAAATGTATCACCAGCGCTCGGTACTTCCATGGTGCTGTTTGTGAGGTAAACTAAACGCTATTGGCTATTTCAAAAGGGGGAGGAGCCATTCAATATATCCGCCTTAGCTTTGGTCAACACATTATACAAAACTGTGCGTTCCGAGGCACTTCAGTGGGTCTTTAAGAGTCTTTCATGTCTTTACTGCCTGCATAAAAGGATCTTCAGACTGAATCACAAGTGGATTTGTATTAGTCAGAGTGAGGTCATTCTTCCTGTCGCAGGTCGGAGAAACGTCTGGGCTTTAATCATCAGGGGGATTCAAGACCCAAATGATCAGGATCAATCACACAGATGTTAACATTAACACCAATCAGTGCAAAGACACTTTCAGGCTAGTTCCAGCATTATTCCTCTTCTTGTGGGCCCAGACTGCCAAAGTGATGTGACTAATGCAGCATGATAGTGCTTATATAACAGTTTCATGAAACATGTTGAAACTGCGTGCATAAAATTTTCAGTTTGTTCTGTGCATTAAACTATCATATTCAGAGGACTAAATAGCAAGAGGCTTATGAACTACTTTTATGATCCTACTTTCTGGTTCGCCAGCCCATGATCACTGTATGGATAAAGAGCAGCTCAGACATTCGACTAAATGATAGGATGATTTTCATTTTCACAAATTCAGTGTGAATTATTCTATTGAAAAATCAATCATTTGTCCTTGTTACAGTAAAAAACGCTTTTAAGCATTACAGCTTTTATCACTAAAACTAAGAATAACACAGTTTCCCACTCTAGGTTTTTTAGAGGACTTTCCTAAACGGTGATTGATAGTTTTAATTATGGCTGCAATAAAGCTGGCTTTACTATTGGATAATTAGATGTATGATTAATAAACACCATTACTGAGACACAAAGACGAGGGAATTCAGAGGAACTGTCCTCCTTAAACTTTATCGCTAATAATCAAATAATTGCTGTGTGGTAAAATGACAGATTAATATGCTAACAGAAACCCACCACACGAAGATACACGTTCAATAACTATGAAATGGAGAGAAACTAGTGTTGGACACCAGATAAGAGGAACATTTCATGTAATAACAGACATTTATTTACTGGTTAATTTTATAAAACAGGCGCTAATTGTGCTTCTCATTTACATTTTATAAGCTTTTAGTTAAGAAAATAATTAAATTTATGACCCGCTCTGGCTAAATGAGTCGGAAGTCGCAACGTTCCATTTTAGGATATGGGCCGATTATGTGGAAAAACAATGAAATAACCAAACATTTTTTTGTGCAAATTTCAAAGAACAGACATTCAAAAATAATCTCCCAAAGTTTCGTAGTCCAAATAATTGAGTAAAGGTATTTAAATTACATAGTCAAATTTGCTGAAATAAACATTGCTCTTCTCAACTCTCCTCGTCACCTCTGAGCATTTCCCGGGTCTCCGCTGAAACGTTGAACTCACTGGAGGCTTCTAACCTAAGCCGTGTGAGTATATTTATCTGCAAGAAGAATACATCGAAGGCTGTAACGATCGCGACACTCAGATCCACGAACCTGTCGCGGTGTGAGAAGACAGAATCACGACACGTCCCTTCATCTCCCGGAGTTATCCTTCACCTCCAGAACCAATGCTACCACATCTTTATCACTATTATTAGTATTTGAAGAGTTAACATTATAAAATACGTAGACCTACACCACAAAACTAGTTAAATTATTACTAAATTGTTTAAAATTGGGCAATTTCAGCGTTATGGAGGAGATCCATAATTCCCAGATAATGAAATATTTTAATAAATAGGCCTATGTGAATTAGCTACACTGCACAAACCAAAAGTAATCCTACACACCGGATGAAGAAGGGTTGACTCTCCCCAGAACATAAAAATCTTCATTTTATTTTATATTCCGTGTTTGCATTTATGAGGAAAAAACAATGATACGAACATGACCGCTGGGAAGCAGCACTAAAACTTTCACAGAGCCTAATCAGAAAGCACAAAGCCTTTCTTTAAAGTGAATTTTGTTTTGAAAAAATTTAATCTTAATTTAAATCAATGTTTCATCTACCAATTACCAGGATTTAATAATAAGAAAAAATATTGCAGACAATGGATAGGCTGAGGCCTAATCATTTTACACGGCGGTGGCGGCACGTGAACTGAAGCTCGTCTCATGAACCAAAAGTCAGCGTATAAGGTATCCTACTTGCCTCACAGACCTGAGAAATATATATATTGAAATGTCTAATTTTAAACAGAACCATTCAAAACGAAAGAAAACAGACTGCTCTCTGCTTATGTGGGCTAATCCGTATGAAAAGTGAATTTCTCTCTGACATTTTTGCAAAAATGCCTTTTTAATTATTTAATCCAAAAAACTTAATAATTTGAGCTTCAGCCTGGTTAAATCGACATTATATTAATGTATTTGGTCAAATTGAGCTATAAAATTAAACCGTTTATCCCTTAAAATTCAGATGGATTTTGAAAGATGAAAAAAAAAAAAAAAGCGGGCAAAAAAACTTTAAAGGCAATTTTCTCAGGTTTTCGATATCGAAAAAAGGGCAGACGACCAGAATTCAAATGTGTATATCTTTTACAACCATTCAAGGTATGACTTTGACTAAGATATCATTTGAAAGCTTATCATGTCTCCTCTTCTATTAATACCAACATCTCAATTTTTAAATTTGGGTCACTGTGACTCATTTTGCTGGATCTGGTCACATTTTTAGATAAATTTGTCAACCCTGTTACTATCATTTTAGTAATAGTCAATGCAATAAAGTAAGGTAAAGTAAAATGAGGTAATAAAATAAATATATATATATATATATATATTTGAGGAATTTAAGAATCGAATGTTTCCTTTTTGCCAGACTGATCAAATCTGAAATGACTTGCATGGTCAGAAGGAGATGAGCTCAATGTCAACCCTTTTACCATGATTTTGATTAATAAACAACAGATTCAGTACTTTAAAATTGGGCATTTTATGGAAGTACCAGGATCAAATTATCCTTCATAGTTTCAAGCTTTCAGCACAAGGCTTGTAATGTCAAATTAAAATGTGAAAACTGTGTAAATTAAAGTGTCAGACCCTGTTACCTTCTCTAAAGGCATAACTATATCATCACAACATATATTTATTAATATAATTAACCAAAATATATTAATTTAGTCCAGAGATTGCACAATGCAATTAAAACATACATTATTTAATTCAATATCAAAATGTCCTTAGAAAATCACCTTTTCAAAACGGGAAAAGACACTGTTTCCATTTCATCCAACGACCCCAATTAATCTGAGGATAAAGGTCATTCCGACTGAGGCGTCTCTCTAACCGGCTCAGTGTCTTTATCGCTGGGCGTTTCAGACAGACAGTGTGTGTTCGCCTCTTTTAGCTCTCTCAGACCTCACACAAATTATTCATTTTCACTTCCATCTGGTGTTCTGGGGTGCTCTATCCTGATCCCGCCCGCTTGGCACGGCACACTAATCAGCCGTGACGTGTTCAAAAGGCCTGGCGTTTTGTCCCCACACGGCTAAAGCTCTTACCAGGGCAGCCGGCTCAAAGACAATCTATTATAAGAGCCCGAGAAAAAGATGAGGTGGCGCCAGAGAGAGAGAGAGAGAGAGAGAGAGAGAGAGAGTAGAGAGAGAGAGAGAGAGAGAGAGAGAGAGAGAGAGAGAGAGAGAGAGAGAGTGGGAGGAGATCTTTCTTTTGGTTCAAGAGAATCATTAGTCAAACTGTCTGAGAGAGAGAGAGAGAGAGAGAAGAGAAGCATAACCAAACTGTCAAAGACTCGTTATAGTTTCAACCTTCCCATTATTCCCTGCGGTGGTTGTTCAGCGCTGTAGGTATTCTAACATCAAACAGCAAAAAGAATTCAGAAAATGGCCTCAAAATCTCCTTAAACAGGTCTTAATTATCAGACACCTCTCTGGATCTGTGCATGTAAACATTTTAAAACACGTCTGTGACGCTGGGTTAGTCAAACACTGATTAAAATGTTTTCCATTAAAGGTGAGATGGTAAACGGTCTGATTGGCCTGCTATCAGTTTTGATTACTGTTATTATCTCACAGACAGTTAATGACACATTGTGGTGATTTGTTTTTTCGGTGACACGCAGTACACACACTTTGAGACACATGATCCAAACACACGATGCCCAGTATGATGATTTAGCAGAGTAGCATAAACACACTAATATTTCCCCGCAGGGTAACTGATGAGATAATGAAATGCCAGAGAATGGAGGAAAAAAATGTGGTGAAGATAAAAGATGGAAGGAAGAGACAAGATTAAATGAAAAGAGACAAAGTGAGGAGGAGGAGAGAAGAGGAGAGGAAATGATGGGAGAGGAAAGTGAAAAAAAGGAGACAAGATGGAGAGGAGACGAGACGAAAGGAGGAGACGAGAGAGAGACGAGAGGAGATGAGAGGAGACGAAGGAGACGAGAGGAGATGAGAAGGGAGATGTAAGGAGACCAGATGAGACAAGAGGGAGAGGAGACGAAAGGAGACGAGAGGAGATGAGAGGAGATGTAAGAAGGAGACGGAGAGGAGATGTAAGGAGACCAGATGAGACAAGAGGAGGAGAGGAGATGTAGGAGGAGCGAAGAGGAGATGTAGAGGAGACGAGAGGGATGTAAGGAGACCAGATGAGACAAGAGGAGAGGAGATGCAAGGGACGAAGGAGATGTAAGGAGACGAGAGGATGAGATGTCAGGAGACTTCAGATGATGACAAGACGAGAGGAGATGTAAGGAGAGACGCAGAGGATGCAAGGCAGACGAGAGGAGATGCAAAGGAAACCGAGAATGAAGACAAGACGACGAGGAGACGAAGGAGACGAAGAGGAGATGAAGGAGACGAGGAGGAGAACGAGAGGAGATGCAAGGAGACGACAGAGATGAAGAGCAAGAGGAGAGGGAGAATCGAGAAGGAAGAAGCAAACGAGGAGAATGAGAGGAGAATGAGAGGAGATGAGAGAGGAGATAGAGAGGAGACGTAAGGAATGAGAGGAGATGTAGAAGGAAACGAGATGAAGAGGAGCTAGTAGAGGATAAGACGAGAGGAGGATGCAGAAGGAGTACGAAGAGGAGATGTAAGGAGAGCGAGAGGTAAGACGTAGAGGAGATATTCGAGAGGATACTAAGGAGACGATAGAAGCAGGAGACGAAGACACGAAGACAAACAAGAAGGAGAAGAAATACTAGAAGAGAAGGAGAAAGAGACATGTGAGTAGATAAAGGAGAAAGAGGAAGATGAGACGAGAAAGAGAGGAAAACAAAGATGAAGAGGAGTTAAAAGGAAGACTCAGAGATCAGATCGAGAGGAAACAAAACCATATCAGACAAGAGGAGAAGAGAGAGAAGATGAGAGGAGACGAAGGAGACGAGAGGAGATGCAAGGAGACGAGAGGAGATGTAAGGAGACGAGAGGAGCATGCAAGGAGACGAAGAGGAGATGCAAAGGAGACGAGAGGAGATGTAAGGAGACGAAAGAGAGGAGATGCAAGGAGACGAGAGGAGATGCAAGGAGACGAGAGGAGATGCAAGGAGACGAAGAGGAGATGTAAGGAGACGAGAGGAGATGCAAGGAGATGAGAGAAGACAAGAGACGAGACAAAGATAAGAGGAGAGTAGACTAGAGGAGAAAGGAGAAGAGACATGTGAGTAGATAAAAGGAGAAGAGGAGATGAGACGAGAAGAGAGGAAACAAGATGAGAGGAGTTGAAAGGAGATGAGATCAGACTGAGAGGAAACAAGATTATATCTAGACAAGAGGAGAGGACACAAGATGAGAGGAGATGTAAGGAGACGAGAGAAGATGAGAGAAGATGAGAGGAGATGTAAGGAACGAGAGGAGATGTAAGGAGACGAGAGGAGATGTAGAAGGAGACGAGAAGGAGATGCAAGGAGACGAGAGGAGATGCAAGGAGACGAGAGGAGATGCAAGGAGACGAGAGGAGATGCAAGGAGACGAGAGGAGATGCAAGGAGAACGAGAGGAGATGCAAGGAGACGAGAGGAGATGCAAGGAGACGAGAGGAGATGTAAGGAGACGAGAGAAGACAAGAGACGAGACAAGATGAAAGGAGAGTAGACTATAGGAGAAAGGAGAAGAGACATGTGAGTAGATAAAAGGAGAAGAGGAGATGAGACGAGAAGAGAGGAAACAAGATGAGAGGAGTTGAAAGGAGATGAGATCAGACGAAGAGGAAACAAAATGATATCAGACAAGAGGAGAAGAGATAAGACGAGAGGAGATGTAAGGAGACGAGAGGAGATGAGGAGACGAGAGGAGATGTAAGGAGACGAGAGGAGATGTAAGGAGACGAGAGGAGATGTAAGGAGACGAGAGGAGATGTAAGGAGACGAGAGGAGATGCAAGGAGACGAGAGAAGACAAGAGACTAGACAAGATAAGAGGAGAGTAGACTAGAGGAGAAAGGAGAAGAGACATGTGAGTAGATAAAAGGAGAAGAGGAGATGAGACGAGAAGAGAGGAAACAAGATGAGAGGAGTTGAAAGGAGATGAGATCAGACGAGAGGAAACAAAATTGATATCAGACAAGAGGAGAAGACACAAGATGAGAGGAGGAGATGTAAGGAGATGAGAGGAGATGTAAGGAGACGGAGAGGAGATGTAAGGAGATCGAGAGGAGATGTAAGGAGACGAGAGGAGATGTAAGGAGACTGAGAGAAGACGAGAGAGATTAGAGAAGATGAGAGGAGAAGATGAGAGGAGAGGAAGGAGAAGAGACATGTGAGAAGATGAAGAGGAGATGCAGGAGACGAGAGGAGATGAGAGGAAGACGAGAGGAGATGTAAGGAGACGAGAGGAGATGTAGATGAGATGAAAGGAGATGCAGAGGAGACAAGAGGAGATGGACACGAAGATGAGAGGAGATGTAGAGGAGACCGAGAGGAGATGCAAGGAGATAAGAGGAGATGTAAGGAGACGAAGAGGAGATGCAAGGAGACGAGAGGAGATGTAAGGAGACGAGAGGAGATGTAAGGAGACGAGAGAAGAACAAGAGACGAGACAAGATGAAAGGAGAGTAGACTATAGGAGAAAGGAGAAGAGACATGTGAGTAGATAAAAGGAGAAGAGGAGATGAGACGAGAAGAGAGGAAACAAGATGAGAGGAGTTGAAAGGAGATGAGATCAGACGAGAGGAAACAAAATGATATCAGACAAGAGGAGGAAAGAGATAAGATGAGAGGAGATGTAAGGAGACGAGAGGAGATGAGAGAAGACAAGAGAAAGAGTAGACAGGAGGTGAAAGATGAGATGAGAGCAGAAAATGAGGCAAATAAAAACATGGAAGAGAGAAGAGACATGATGATACAGAGATAAAGAGGAGATGAAATGAGACTAGAGAAAAAAGATACAATTGAGAAGTTGAGAAGAGAGAAATCAGATGAGAGGAAATGAGAGAAGAGAGAGTAAGAAGAGAGATATATGTGAGTGAAAGTTAAAAAATGAGATGAGGGGAGAGGAGTTGAGTTAAAAAGCGAGAGAGGAGACAAGATGAAATGAAACCAAGACAAAATACACAAGACAGCAGTGAGTCAAGATGAGAAAGGAGTCGTGGATCTGAGACGCTGAGTGTGTGTGTGTGTGGTCTCACCGTGCAGTGGATCTGCTGCTGCAGGAGTGTGGGCACGTCTCCTCCGATGGGCATCTGTTTGTTCAGCTCCTCATCCTTCACACTGATCCAGCGCCCCAGTTCCTCCAGTACTGACAGAAGCCTGTTCCAGCGCTCAGCACTGGCCTCCAGATGAGCCCTGCGCACACGGTTCAACATTTACATAATACAAAACTCAGGATTTCCCTACAAACACAGTTCAACAGGAGAACTTTTCAACAGACTTTCTCTGTACAAAATGAGTGACAACAGGTGAAACTGTGTGAGAATGCAGAGCGTTTCTCTTGCATTTGCAACTAAAAATAGATGTGTGCAAACTATAAAATGTACAGCAGCAACTAAGCCATGAAGCAGAAGACCATATAAAGACACACAAGGTCACCAAAAGTGCCGAGGCGCATGCGTAAAAGTCACCAAGCTCTGCTGATCTCATAGTGGAAGAGTGAAACTTCCACTGGAGGATATCTGCACAGAAACTGTGCGGCGGGAGCTTCACCGAATGGGTTTCAATGGCCGAGCCTCAAAACGCCAACTACAATGCCAAGCGTCGGATAAAGTGGCGTAAATCACGCTGCCAAGGGAGCAGTGGAAACATGCCCTGTGTCCTGACAAATGACACTTCTGTGTTTGCAGGTCTTGGAGGACTTCTGGGAGGTTCCCAGACTTTGGAGGAGTCTGGGTTTGGCGGATGCCAGAAGAACATCACCAGCCGGACTATACTGAGCCACGTGTGGTTTGGTGGAGGGGGAATGCTGGTGCGGGGTTGTTTCTCAGGGGTTGGGCTTGGCCCCTTACGTCCAGTGAAGGGAAGTTGTAACGCTTCAGCATACCAATATATTTACTGATGCTGTGCTTCCAACTTTGTGGGAACAGTTTAGGGAAGGCCTTTTCTACTCCAGCATGACTGTACAAAACAAGGCCATAAAGACCTGGTTGGATGAGTTTGGTGTGGAGGAAACTTGACTGGCCGGCACATGAGTCCTGACCTCAACCCCATCTACACCTTTGGGATAAAGTGGATGGAGATTGTGAGCCGGGGCTTCTGGTCCAACACCAGTGCCTAACCTCACAGATGTGCTACTGGATAAATGGGCAAAAATACCCACAGGAAAACTCAAAATCTTGCGGAAAAGCTTGTGAGAGTGAAAGCTGTTATAGCAGTGAAGGGGGACCAACTCCATATTAATGTGTATTTATTTAGAATGTGACATCATTGCAGTCTTTGTTGGTCAGGTGTCCCAAAACATTTGGTTCATTACATAGTGTCCAGAAGGTCCTTAGAAAAGCTTAATGCAATTTAAGATCACCATAATAAGTCTCTGAATATCTTCAATGTTATAACAAACATCTTAATTATCATTTTAAGAGGTCTTTAATTTGGGGATGAAAAACAGAATAAAGGTCTTCAGGATAATGTCCTAATCAAGGTCTTCAGAATTACTGGAAAGCTTCAGGCATGTGAGTTTGATCAGGTTGCCCCAGTTGATGCAGACAGCTGTAAGACAACATGCACCGCCTGTTTCACTTTTATATGGTAGGGCGTGCTATTATGCATCTTCTCAAAATAGTACAGAACTCTTTGGATCTGGGCCTCATTTATAAAACTGTGTGTAGGATTTGCGCTCAGAAGTGGCGTACGGATGAAACACAGGGCGTGCGTACAGAAATATATTAGATTTATAAAAATCGTACACACACGCAGAGCCTAAGCAGCTTCCCTTAATAAATCACAATCAATTTGAAATGTAGCGCAGCTTTTGCGGCTTCAAAGTCACGCCCATAGCCCATAAATAGTCCATGAAACACCCACAAGTTAATATTTCATCGATTGCGAAATCATGGCATACACAGAGGAAAACCAAGAAACGTAACTTCATGTGCGTCATTTACATTGTGATGGCATCATGGCATTTTATTACCATCCATTTTAATGCATCTGACAGCTTTGATGAGGATGAATTGCATAACACGCCAATATTATTGCAGAACATATTTCACTTTTCTTTTTGCAAATGTGTTAATTTGCATTTCTGTTGTAATCTTCTGATTTTGTTTGTTTTACTCTGCATATTCATAAAACGGGTGTTTGTGTAGGCTGTTAATTGTAAGACTTGCTTTGTGAAGTCTTTCATGTTTTTAATGAGAAGCAATTTTGCCTTTCTTTTACACAACGGTCTTACAGTTTCACACACTTTCACGTGATTCTTCCATCTGCCGACGAAGCAGAAACATGAGATAAAATCAGTGATTATATATATATATATATATATATATACATATATATATATATATATATATATTTTTTTAACTTTTTTTTTCAAACAATTTCCTCAGCTTTTTGTTCAAAATGTCGAAATATTTTATGGAAAACATCTCACTTAAAACAACTTGACTTAATCTACTTGACTTGACTTACTAAAAAAAAAAAAAAAAAAAAAACATTGGTGGGGAAAGAGTTAAAAGTCCTGAATTTTGATTAAAATGTTCTCTTATTAAAGAAAAAGAAAATATATATTTTGAACATTTACATCACCGTCCCTAAAACTTTTTAATGCTGCATATCATTTTTCCACTTTGCACCTTGGGACAAAAAGTAAGTGTCAAGCCTTGGTGTGTGTTAATGAATGCATTAGAAAACTGTACACTATGCATGTCAATTAGTGCCTAATTAAATTTAATAAAACACAGACATTAGAGACACACAATTACATTGTTGTCTCTCTACTCTACACACACACACACACACACACACACACACACACACAGTCCATTTTACCCTTTAAAATGGCACACACACATCTACAAGTAGCTGTGACACACACACACACACACACAGCTGCTTAATCTGACAAGCAGAACAAAACGCGGCTCCACCAGTGACTTGTGTGATGACCTTAACATTAGCGTGTGCACTGAACTGGAGGTGTGTGCGTGACTTGACCGTATATTGGCAGATTTGGGCCTTCAGGTGCGTTCCAGCGCTGGTTCATGTCATCCAGTCTCTGCCTAGAAATACTGCCTCCTCTGAGCTCCCAGAGCCTTCCACCATCTTCATCTTATTCCCCTCCCACACTCCTGAAAACATCATTATGAGCCTCGATCTCCGCCTGGATGTCCTACACACACACAGAGGGAGACAGAGATTTGCTTTACTCGGAGCGGCTATCACCTTCATTATGTGGATTGCTTAATCGTAAAGGTAAATAGAATCAGCAAGGAAGAGATGCTTCCACACCTCCTCCTCCGCGGAAGAAAATACACAATTAAAGCTGTCAGTCTGATACTGAACCTCTCTCCACACACACA
This sequence comes from Hybognathus amarus, assembly GCA_030378365.1. Lineage (NCBI taxonomy): Eukaryota > Metazoa > Chordata > Actinopteri > Cypriniformes > Leuciscidae > Hybognathus > Hybognathus amarus. The sequence goes on from JAQIUQ010003345.1 coordinate 91,972, forward strand.
CACTCACTTCATATCAACCTGAAAGATCAAATCACATTACCCATGAAGATGCTGAGCACACAAACTAGTCACTATGAAGTCCCTTGTTTCAGTATGATGGTAGATACGTATTTCACAGAGTTTCAGCTTCATCATTTCTTTCAGACAACACGGCACGATACGCGTAACTCACCTACCCATGATGATGGCACACACTTTATCACAGCCTGGATCAACATATTTAGATACCAAAATAAGAATGTAAAAGCAACTTCAAGTTCACTATTCAAACACTGATGCATTTCCTGTCAATCAAACCATTGCCTACATAATCAGTTACCACTCTGGCTATCTATCATACATCCATATCCATTAATATGCCAGTGCTTCCTTTGTGGTTTCTTCTGACAGCACACACTGAAAGGCAAAGTATTTAATCCATTTTTTGGATTTTGGAAATACTGCACCATAGTCATGCTAATAAAGCATGTTTGAATCTGCCATTGAGGCATGTTGAGTAGAGGACAGTAAAAGGAGGTTGGGTCTTTTCCAGTTCATTTGCAAAGTGCTCTTGCAATTTAACAAACTCCTCACTCTGTCACTCCTTTAAAGAAACACACAAGAATACCAATGAACACACACAACAGCACTGACTGTATGCAGCTGCTGAGAGAACACAGAGGTTAATGTAGGTGTTTGCCTAATAATTCCGATAGTAAAGCAATAGATTAGTTAGATATTATAGGAAATAAAATAGGATAATTTATTTATAGATTTATTTCTTGAAACTGTGACTATTGTAAATTAATAAAGTTGTTTGACTGATAAAATAAGTGACTAAATTCTGACAGACATTTAATAACATTTTAGTAAAACAAAAACAAAATAAATAAAAATTTAACAAAACTGTATAACAAAGAAATTAGAAACTACAAACATTTGATGTCAAGAAACCTACACAAAATACAATTAAAAAAAACATGAAAACACAATTAAGATAAAACACTAAATGCAAACAAAACTCAAAATAACTTGAAATATTTAAAGATTTAGAAATACGTACTGAAACGAGTAGAT